>JAPMLY010002467.1:0-46603 GCA_026401115.1 Tetraselmis chui
GCAGGGGCAGTAGATGTTGACAATGGTTGTCCCATCTGAAGTTAAAAAAGTAGAGGTGTACCGTACGTGGTGTTGCGTAGCTATTCTGTCCACGCTGGTGTGAGCGCAGTATTGAAATATGGGCTGACTGTGTGTTGTAACCTGCCGCAGTTTTTTGCAACAAGAAAGGCGACGGGGAATGGGTAGCTGCCAAGCTGACTGCCGCCGCATTCCCTGCTGCGCACATCTCCGGTAGTCGCTCTCAAGAGGAGCGGACATCCGCAATGTCAGACGTCCGGTGTGACCACCGCATCCACTCCTCCACTTATACGCTCCACTCTGTGCTTGCCATGACATTGTGCGAGATGGGTTGGGAGGTGGGTATGGTTGCTTATGGGTGGGGTCAGTTTTTGGTGATCGCCTTGATATTTTTAAGGAGCGATCCGATGCGCAAGTGCTCGTTTCAACTTTGTCAACCATTTCTTTTTAATCTGTGCGGCGTTGCTTGGTGGTGGTGGTGGTGGTGGTGGTTGTGGTCGTCGTGGTGGGGGGGAGGGTAAATGTGACTCGTGTAGGTCCCCTGGGATGCAAATATACAGACAGTTTAATTGGATTGACTCGGGCTGTGAAAGGGAAGCCTCGTCCTTTTCCTCTGTTCCTATGATTTTGGCTTTTTGTTGTTGCGTTCTGAAGTTCAGGTTCTTAGATGCCATTGTTTGGTATCACGGTTTAATAATATATTTACCAGGTAAACTCATAAATCTATCGATGAAATTACTGCGCCCTTCTCTTCCCTTTGCAAGTGTATGATGACGAGTGAAAAAGTATGGCGACACAGGAACTTGCACAAGCTCTCCCTGGCCTTTTTTCCCCTTCCTATACTGAATATGGTTACTCTCCGTACCACAATAGCAGCGCATTTGCTAAGGAGGGCAGTATTTTGCATGCCTTGCTGACCTGGTTGTCGTCGTTTGGCATTGCTGCGCTGCGCAGTGGCTTCAAGCGCCGCGTGTTGGTGTCCACGGACCTGACAGCGCGGGGCGTGGACCTGGAGCGCGTCAACCTGGTGGTCAACCTGGACCTCCCCTACGAGGCCGCTACACTGCTGCACCGCATAGGTCGCACGGGGCGGTGGGGCAGCCGCGGCGTAGCGGTGACTTTCTGCGTGGGCGAGGAGCTGCAGCGCCTGCGTGACCTAATCGAGGAGGTGAGCAGGCACCGCACCCGCTCACTGCAACATTGCATCCATCAGCACCATAGTTGAAGTGTTTGATGCGTTTTTTACAGAACTGCAATTTTGGTGCGGATGAAGCAATACGTGATGAATGTGCGCTAATGAATGCGGCAGAATGATTATAGTGTTTATAGTCTGTTGCATGGGAGCACGAGTGCCGCATACATGAGGCCGCACGGGCTTCTACTTTTACAATACGAGTGTAGATGTGTGCGTGACAGTGTGTGTGCGTGTGTATGTGAAAGAGAGATAATGTGTGTGTGTACTTATGTATGTATGTATGTGTGTGTGTGTGTGTGAGAGACGCAATTTGTGCGAATGTGCGTGTGTGAGAGGCACAGAGAGAGAGAGAGAGAGTGTGTGTGTGTGTGCGTGGGTGTGTGTGAGAGAGAGGCAGAATGTGTGACTGTATGTGCGCGCGTGTATGTGTCTGTATGAGTGTGTGTGTGTGTGTGTGTGAGAGAGAGTATGTTTGTATGTGTGTGTGTGTGTGTGAAAGAGAGAGAGAATGTATGTGTGTGTGTGTGTGTGTGTGTGTGTGTGTGTGTGTGTGTGTGCGCGATTGAGTGTGCCTGTGCGCGGGGGGGGGGGGCTACTGTGCAGGCGGGCGGGGGTGAGTTAGAGCAGCTGCCGGAGCGAATCTCCGAGGAACTATATCGGTGTGCCTACTTATTCCGCAGCCAACCCCCTGGCTTCACCCCCCCCTCCCATTGAACAGACACTGACTGAGACGTGTTACCCCTGAATACGGAGGTTGTGCAGAAGCTGTATGGGCTTTTTGAGCGCCCACAACTGTGCTGACGCTTTCCCTGCAGCTACGAGCTTGAGACGGAAGAGGAGCAGGAGCAGCTTCGATCGCTTCTGGACGCGCCGTTGCTGCCCGACCCTGATGAAGTGGCTGCGCTGGGAGAAGGTGCCCTCCCAAGGAGGTTGATGTTGGCTCACCAGCCACCCTCACTACCGCTCCACCGCTGATAACGTAGGGCGGAAACTGTACAGCGGTTTATAGCACAAGATGGAGAGGCTGAAAAAGGGTCGTGGACCCGCTTTCTGATGTTTTGCAGCCTCGGAGAAGATCGAAGCTGAGGAGGGGGGAGAGGACGAGGCAGCGGCAGCGGCGGCGGCGGCGGCTTGGGATTACGAGGCATACTACAACTACTATTACTACGGTGGCGGGTGGGGGCAGCCGCAGCAGGGGCATAGCTACTGGGAGGATGCGCACACATCAGCTGATGGCCAACAGGTGAGCCTTCTCTCCCATTTTTGTTGATAATCAAAAGGACACACAGACGCACGCTCACACACACAACTGTAGCATCACTTTCTGCTGGATTGTTTTCATGCGTGTCTCAGCCTACCCTTTCAACTGCTCTTTTATCTTCTTACGAGTCAGCGATTTGCGCTACAATGTTAATCTGTTGGCATGTGTTTCATTTTGAGTCACATGAACCCTATTCTGTTAACATGTCTATTCCGTTAGTACTGTGCGTCCACCCACGTGCGCCAGTGTGTGTGTGTGTGTGTGTGTGTGTGTGTGTGTGTGTGTGTGTGTGTGTGCACTTGTGTGTGTGTGTGTGTGTGTGTGTGTGTGTGTGTGTGTGTGTGTGTATGTGTGTGTTTGTGTGTGTGGAGGTGTATGTGTGTGGACGTGTGTGGACGTGTTGAGAAGGTTGGCGTTGATGAAGTGCCGTCACAGCGGTGGCGCTGCCCGGACGGAAGATCAGCTTCCTTCTTTTTGTGCTATGCAACACTGATTCTTGACCTGCCGTTGTGTTGTCCCCTCCACATATTCCACCCCAGTCATCACCAGCCTACCAGCATCCCGGAGTGCCCGACTACCCGCCACCTCCATATCAGCCGACGTCAGCAGCAGGTGTGCTCACCCCCATAATAAAGTGCGCAGCACATTAACACCCCATAATAAAGTGCACCCCATAATAAAGTGCGCAGCACATTAACAAAGCAACTTATCAACACGCAAATCCACGCAAGTGCGCTTAAGCATTGGACACAAACGCGCGTATCCCCCCCCCCCCCCCCCCCCCCCCCCCCCCCAACACACACACAAATACACGCACATGCACATGTATATGTTCTCTCATGTACAACTAACACACCTGAGGAAAATATTTCTTAGAAGTGTGAAGGTGAGGATAACATTCATACATAATGACTCGCACACGAACAGACAAGTACTTGCCCCACACAAATGTATTTACCAATAATCAGGGAAGCAAAGCTGACTGAGATTGCACGCGCGCGTACACACACACACACACACACACACACACACACGCAGACAAGCGCGCGGGCGGAGACTTTTTCCTGCCTAGTTGGGGCCCTAAGACGAATTTGAACACATTCGTTTGTGTATTTCCTGTATTTGGACACAGCGGGAAGCAGGGACGAGGCGGCTGACGCAGCAGGTGATGGAGGTAGTGATCCCGCGGCGGTGGAGCAGGCGTATCGACAGTATGTGACGGATTACTCTGCGTGGACGAAAGAATACGCAGAGTGGCGAGACCAGTACCGCTTGTGGTTATACAATTTCCATCTCGAGGCCGCATACACGACGTATTATAGTGCTTAGCCGGCTTTAAAGTGGGTGCGTGGGGCATCTGGCTGGTGGACGCTAGCGGGTGACGCGTCGAAGCGATGGCCGAGGAAGGAGTGGCTACTTGGTCGGCATTATTAGTGAATTATGTTCACCGATGGGTTCTGGATATATGTAACGTGTGATGGGGAACTCATGACCGGGTGTATCTGAGGAATCATTTTGACCATGGAATAAGGTTTCCAAGGCTTTGTGAGCAGCTGCTGTTCTTTCACAAGACATTCCTTTCACATCGTCATTCTGAATGCAGCGACCTGTACTCCAATGGACATTTGATGACAGCACGCATGTTGCGTGAGGCAGGCCTTCCCCTTGAGGCGATGCACTTAAGTGGTGGCGACCAACACCCTGAGCTTACCCACTGTTAGCCTATCCCACAATACTTTGCCGTCGATGTCTTTTCCCTCTCGAGGTGTGGGCATTGATAGGGTTGGGAGACTCGGCAACATTGGCCGACGCGGTTCACGTTGGTGCCACAAGGTTGGCGATGTGATTGACATTTCGTTTCCTTATTACCGTCCAAGATATTCGCTACACGAGAACACGCACGGCGGGATTCCAATGCAAATGACAATGAACGGAAGTTAAGCCAGCGCTGTGATTTTCGCGCGGTATCCAACGCCAAGGACGCGGAGGGGTGTGAAACCGACATAGATTTGGTGTGGTCGTTGTTTGCCAACATGTGGACGCACTTGGACATATCCTAATATATCGATATCGCGGAGTCCGAACCCTGATATGAACGGCCCTCGACATATGATATACCCCCAAAATTTCTGACATGGGCCTGCGCCAGTTTGCCGCAAAGCACACATGCGACATTTGTGCATACTTCCACACATGCCTATGGCGTCGATGCCGAGATCAGCGACCGCGTGCAGTAGCTCCGCTTTGTCGACTTCGCTCCTCCATCTTCCATGCGTGCCAGCCATGAGTCTAAGCGGTTCATAACAAGTCTTACTACCCGTGGCGGGTCTTCGCCTTCCGATCCGCCTACAATACGCCGTTTTAGCGGGATCCGTGGAGACTACCACAATACTGTAAAATCTTATTTTGCCTCCTTTTTACCGCACTTTTTGACGGCATTCGCCACGCACACGTCTTTTCTTCTCTTCTACTTTTCACCCACGTCAAACACTTGCTTAACGGCACATGCCATGACACCCACGTGCTCCTATTGGCAAACACAGTTAGTGTGGAAGATAACGTACGCAAACGTAGTTACAGTCACAGTCCCGCAAACGGAACAGTTAAGGCGACAACCAGCCTACATGCGTGGTGTCGGGACAACAGAAGTGGGAGAGCTGTAGCCTAGCGACAGCTCTGTACCGAGTCAAACAGTTTATCGGTATGTCCGATCTAGACATGTACTAATCATATCTAGAGTAGCTTACAGTAGCTATCTGCAACTAATACGTATGCGGTATTACTTACAACACTCCCCATGAAGGTAGCTACGGGATGAAGCGTTGCATTGGGTCTTGTCCTCCAAGGATCGCACTTCGGTGTCGTGCTAGTGCAGGTCCTGGGAGGGGTTTGGTGAGCATGTCAGCCACCATCTGGTCAGTGGGGAGGTACCTCAACTTGATGGTCCCTTGCTCCACGTGGTCTTTGAGGAAGTGCCACTTCAGGCCGATGTGTTTAGTCTTCTCGCTGACCAAGGCATTCTGGGAGTATGCAATGGCGCTTTGGTTGTCCTCCCAGATGGTGGTGGTTTCGGTGATGGGGGAGTCGAAGATTTCCCCCAGGAGTTGTCGGAGGTGGAGTCCCTCCTTGGTGGCGTCAGCCGCAGAGTAGTACTCGGCTTCACACGTGGATTGAGCCACACAAGTCTGTTGTTTGGACTTGTAACTGATTGGCCCGCGTCCGAGGGTGAAGAGATAGCCGGAGCGAGACTTGCGGGTGCTGCTGTCGTTGGCCCAATCAGCGTCGGCAAAGCCTGTGAGTTGGAGGCTGTGGTCCAGGCCCCCCCCCAACGTCAGGCGCATGTTGATGGTGCCATGGAGGTAGCGGAGGACCTTTTTCAGAGCTTGCAAGTGTGCCTCGGTGGGCGAGGCTTGGGCAGAGCCGAGGATGCTCAACGCCGTGGAGACATCGGGGCGTGTACAAACGGCGGCGTACTGGAGGCTGCCCAGGAGGCTTGGGTAGACGTCCTTGGCCACTCCTGTGAGAGAAGGCGAGTTCAAGTGTGCAAGGCCGGCGAGGAAGCCTGGGTCCATCGGAAGGGACGACGGCTTAGAGTCAGACATGCCGTACTTGGCGAGGATGTCGCGCAGGTACTTGGACTGGTCCAGCGAGATTGTGCGCGTGGAGCGATCGCGGGTAATGTGCATGCCGAGGAGTTGGGAGAGGTCGCCTAGGTCCTTGATCTTGAACCGTGCTCCGAGTTGGGCTTTGAACGATGCGAGCCAGGTGGCATCATTGCAGGCCGCGGGAATGTCATCGACGTACAGGGCGATCATGGCGAAGACGTGGCCGGCGCGATAGATGTAGATGCACGGGTCGGAGACGCATTGTTGCCATCCATGGTCGACGAGCCACGCACGAAGTAGCATGTTGAACTCGCGGGGGGACTGCTTAAGGCCGTAGAGGCAACGCTTGAGGTGACAAACCTTGGACGTTCCATCGGTGAAGCCGAGGGGCTGGCGGATGTACACATCCTCCCGGATGGGGGCGTAGAGAAACGCTGTGTCGATGTCAAGCTGGCAGAGTTCAAGGTCGCGGGCGGCTGCAATGGTTAGGAAGAGACGCAGGCTGGCCATGCGGATGACCGGGGAGAAGGTCTCCGTGTAGTCCAGTCCAGCGCGTTGACTGCACCCCTTGGCGACGAACCGCGCTTTGAAGCGGGAGACGTCGCCGGCTGTATCCGACTTGACTTTAAAGATCCACATGCTGTTAACGACCATGCGGCCGGGGGGGAGGTCCACAAGGTCCCACGTGCCGTTGCTGATGAGGGAGGAATACTCCTGTTGCATAGCGGCTTGCCATTGGGGGGCTTGGGCGCTGTCCAGCGCAGCTCGGTAGGATTTTGGTTCCACACACTCTCGGGCGGAGAGGAGGGCGATGGCAGTAGGGGACGTGCCGGCAGGTGTGTGTGGGGGACCAGTGACAAGGTCGGGGACGTGAGGGTGCTCAAAGATGTCCTCTTGAGCTTTTCCTTGTTCAGGATCACAACACGCCGTTACGAGTGTGGGTGGGTAGTCGGACAGGTGGGCAACCATATCGCCGTAGCGAATGGGGTGGGAGCGGAGCCGAGCATGGCGAGGGGTTGGCGGGGGGGGGTAGGGGTGTGGGTGATGTGAGGTCAATGGGGTGGGATAGGGGTGAGTCTGCGGGGACGTCGTCCGAAGAGTCGGTGATGGCCGAGTCGACGGAGGGTTGTGTGTCGAAGCCTGGGGTGTCTTCCTGAAAGACAACATGTACGGAAGTGGTGATGCGACGCGTTTCCGGATTGTAGACACGATACCCGGGTGCGTCAGGGGGATAGCCCACCATGACGCCGCGAAATGCTTTTTCACTGAGTTTCCGACGTTGTTTGTCGGGGACCTTGGCGAAAACGGCGCAGCCGAAGACGCGGAACTTGGAGGCGTTGGGCACTGACGACGTAAGGAGTGTGAGGGGGACGCCCCCATTAGGTCCGACCGAGCGACTGTACGTGCGGTTGCGAAGGTACACAACAGTGCTGACAGCGCACGACCACATGGAGTTGGGAACGGCCATGTTGTGGAGCATCGCCGATGCATTGTCCCGGATGGTGCGCCAGGGACGTTCGGCCTTGCCGAGCATGTGGTGGGCGTATGGGGCAGAGAACTGTACCCCGACGCCGAGGTGTGCGCACATCCGGCGAGTGACAGCAGCTTCAAACACAGAGTCTGAGTCAAATTTGAGGACCGGTGCGAACGCGCCCGTCTGGGAGTGATGGCGGGCATGCAGGTGTTTGATGTCCAAGAGGATGGTTTCCAATTCCGAACATGCGTCGTCTTTAGACTTAAGGAACCGCACCCACATGTAGTTGGTGTGGTGGTCGATGACGAGCAAGCAGTAACGGAGGCCATGTGGGGAGGGGACATTGACCGGGCCCCAGAGGTCAGCGGACAGGTTGAGGAGGGGGTGGGATGGCTTCGCGCAAGCGGCTGTGTTGCGTGGTGCAGCTGTGGCTTTGTGAAGGAGACAAGAGTCGCACGAAACTTTGGTTACAACGCTAGTTAACACAGGGCTAGTCGGGACACCGTGAGTATGTTGGGCCTGAAGGCTTTGCATGTTGAGGTGGCCATATCGACGGTGCCACAGGACGGGATCACACTGGGCAGTAAGGGCAACCTGAGGTGAGGGGTCAAGTGCCGGCGGTGCGGATGGGCTGGAAGGGAGGACCGGCTGGTGGGGAAGGAGGTAGAGACCGTTTCCGGACGGTTCTAGCACACCCATGCCTGTGGGTACCAAAAGCAAACCAGTGTCAGAGTTGGAGGGGAATATGAATTCACAACCGCTGTGAGTTTGCATCCAGCTGACACTAAGGAGTCTGCCGATACGCTGTGCTGAACGAGATGATAGGTCAGGGGTGTAGAGTGCATACACAGTGCGGTGAATGAGCTGGCCAGAGGCAAGTCTGACAGAAATTCGCACTGAGCCACTGCCCTTAACGTCAACGCCGACACCGCCCACGCGAGAGGGAGCGGAGGGGGGCGTGAATTTCACGAAGTCATCTCGGAACGCAGTGAGGTTAATCGAGCAGGCGGAATCAACGACCCAAAACTTTGACAGATTACGACCCGGGGCGAGGGAAGAGGAGAATGCCACAGAGCTGAATGGGACACTCACCTCGTCGTCAGCGTAGTCATCAGCGCAGTCCGCGAGGGTGGGTAGGCAGTCGGTGTCATCGGCGGGGGCGTCGTCGGCAGGGACGTCGCTCAGCAGCGCAGCGTGAGCAGAGGGGGTGCCGTCGGCGGCGCCGTACTTCTGGACTGTCAGCCTACGCTTGGCGAGATTCCACTTAAGGATAGCGTCATCCGTGGCAGTGCACGCGGACATGAGATGGTGGAGGCTGCCACAAACGCCACACTTGTTGGGTCGATGGCCGCGAGGGTTACGGTGTGGTGGGCCTCGACCGCTGTGCGAGCCGCGGCCCGCAGCGACGAACGCGGAGATGGGAGGAGGTGATATGGCCGGAGCGGTTGCGTCCGGAGCAGGGTCGTCTTCCATGTTGTGCGCAAGGTGGAGAATGCTGGCCATAACTTCATCAGCCGACATGATGTAGTCCGTGTCAAAGGCGTTGATGACGCATTGCTTCGCCTGACCGTGTGGGCCGCTGCTGGAAATACCGCGCAGCATGAGGAGACCGAGGTGGTGGGGGTGGATGGCAACGGAGCCATCAACCAACTGGCATGTGTCGTTGTACTCGTCAAAGGTCTGGCGCATGTAGTGGACATAGTCACTGAGTGACTGACCAGGGCGCTGTCTGACCGTCAGGTTGTCCAAGAGGGACAAGGAGCGAGCAAAAGACCGACAGTCGAGGCGTTCACAAAGGATGTCCCACGCGGCAGCGGCGCAGTCAGGGCGTGCTGGAGAAACGCATTTCATGGCTTGGTCAGCGCGCTTATTCGCGCTGGCTGCATGGAGAAGCAGCGTGTAGGCGTAGTGTTGCGCTTGTTCGTCGAGCCAGACGCCGGAGTCGCGGATGGCCAGCTGAGGAATGAGGTATGCGGCCTTGATGGAGAGGAAATTAAGGAAGGTCCTCTTCCATTGCTTAAAGTCCGTGGTCGGGCACATGACGGGGACCGACATCTTCATGGACCGGTTGAGGGCGTCCTTGTCGAAGCCGGGGGCTTCGTGTGCCGCCCGGTTGATGACCACCGGGTCAATAGTGGGGCGACGACGGCCCCGGGGGGTGGGGTCGCCATGTTGGAGTGGGGGAGAGTGCCGGCCATGAAAGGGAGGAGGTGGGCCACCGGGAAAGGGAGAGCGGCCGGCCATGGGACGCGGCGGGCCGTACGAGTGCGGGTGGTCACGGTAGGGGGGGATGAGATGAGAGGGCGCCTCCGGGATATGGGGGCCGGGGTGGTGAAGGGCATATCCGGCGTGGGGGAAGGGGGGAGGTGGTGGGAGGTGATCAACCCGGATGGCGTGACGCGAGGGGTCGTAGTGCGCATCGGCACGCGCGGGCTCGCGGGGCGCATCGTGGCGGCGCTGTGCGACTGTGGGGTCGCCAACAGGGGCTGCAGCAGCAAAGAGTGTTTCTGCGTCCGGGGTTACGAAACCAGGCTGGGGATGTTCAAGCAGGTGGAGGGTGTGGCCGTCGTGGCTGTCCCGGACGGGTTCGAGTGGGGCATCGTGGCGGCGCTGAGCTACAGGGGGGTGCGGATTAGCACCCGCAGCAGCAACAGCACCCTCGGCCGACTGCGAGTCGAGACGAGCTGTTATGCTCGCCACTTGCGCAACGAGCAGCGCGAGAGTATCCGGGGGGTGATCGAGGGTGCTCTGGTGAGAGCCTGACTCAGGGGAATCAACAGGTGAAACATGCGGGTTTTTCTGCGCCATTTCGACAGAGGGCAAAAAAGAAAGAGCTGGATGAAAAACAGGCAGCGGTAAAAACCGCTAGCCGGACTCGTGCCTAACAGCGGTATGCAAAGAGACGGCCTGATGCCCGCCGACCCCTCGGCCTGTAGCCCCGGGGTGTCTCAGAGCACCTTTTCTGTATCCTCCACCCAGTGTGGGGCACAAGTCGAGGCCAAGGCCAGGACAGGTGGAGCGCTGCGCTGGTGGCTGATTCGCTAGGCTAGGATAAAAATAAAAATAAAAGGTAAGCTACGGCTGGCGTGCGACCTGTGGATGCGTATTCACCCGACAGTGCACCCCCCCGTTCTCCAGCTTGGACATGTGTGCACCCTGTCCACACACGACGAGTGCGTCGGTGTGGGTGGCTGGCTATCTCCGTCGGGTGGCTGACTTAAGAGGGGTGGTGGCGGGTTTTAAAATCGCAGTTTATACTGGCGATACCGCCGACTACAGGTTGAAAGTACTAGGAGTCTAAGGAAACTTGCCTTCTGCGGGAGAGCTGTCGATCGCAGCTCGCCGAACCAGGTTGTCGCGCGTGAGTGACGTGAGGCGGGGGCCCATAACCTATTGAACCATGCAAACACAGTTAGTGTGGAAGATAACGTACGCAAACGTAGTTACAGTCACAGTCCCGCAAACGGAACAGTTAAGGCGACAACCAGCCTACAGGCGTGGTGTCGGGACAACAGAAGTGGGAGAGCTGTAGCCTAGCGACAGCTCTGTACCGAGTCAAACAGTTTATCGGTGTGTCCGATCTAGACATGTACTAATCATATCTAGAGTAGCTTACAGTAGCTATCTGCAACTAATACGTATGCGGTATTACTTACAACAGCTCCCATGTTTGCGGATAGAATAATGTTGGGATCCTTAAAACCGCATGTTGTGTCGCCGATTTCTGGAGTATTCACGAGCCAAATTGTGGAAAATCGGAATTCCGGAGCGCCCGAATTAGGGTATGCCCCGAAATCGGGGTTGGACCGCAAACCCTAATACGTCATATCGTAGCCGTCACGGGCCCCATTTGCGCCCCGCTTCCCCCTTTACTTCACCGTCGCACAAGTTTCGGTCCGCCCTTTCAACAAGCTAAAGTACAGTTCAACCCTAGAAACCCTAAATGATAAACACCCGCCCTACGCGAAAGGCCATGTTTCACTCATAACGGACTTTATGGGAAGAGTGTGGGCGATTTCTAAACCACCTCGAATTCGCTAGTATTGGCCGGGGACAAAGCGGCAATGATATGGGCGTTCACGTGTAAATAGTCTTTTTTGGTTGAAGGTGGGATGTCGCACAATTGCGCACACCACGTAAACATGAAGCGCGTCGTGGCTCCTTACCAGTATGGGGCCTACACCAACCACTCACGCGTGGCGACTGCAACTTGTGTGGGACTTCAAACACGTGGGCGACCTAACCAAAGTAGCCATGTAGCACGGTACAAGCGCATCGGTGGTTCGCAAGTGGGTACGTACTTACGAGGGCACGGGGGACGTTTTGGACAAAGCTCGCTCGGGGAGGCTTGCGCGGGGGTTGGCAAGTTCACCGGTCTGAGAGGATCTCAAGGCGTGCATTCGCGACGGGAAGACATGCATAGCCATCGTCAGCGATTTAAAGGATGGCGTGGGGCTGTCCGTTGGCAGGGAGACCGTGCGCAAGTTTGTGAAAGCGAATCTAGGTCGGCGCCTTCGCCCGAAAAAAATGCCCACTTACCGCAGCAGCCAAACGCAAGCGCGTTCATTTTTGCAACCAGTGGGTCGACAAGACCTAGGCTAGCGTGGTTGTTTCGGACTCTAAGATTTTCTGGCTATGCCCCAAACACGTGGGTGACAAGCGGTGGGTTTTGTTTGCGGATGAACCCCCTACCGTAAGGCTAGGGATCAGCCATCGATGCATCGTTGATAGTATCATCATCACCCCCTGATGGTGCCATCGATGTGCTAGGCTGTGACATCGACATCGACATGATGACAAAAGTGTTAACATCAATGCCATCAATTACCAAAACATTTAGAAAACACCAATTATCAAAGCCCGATATGCTGATATATCGTCCCAAATATCGATACATCGGCGATGATATCGGCGTAATGTGCCATCGATGTCAACATGCCAAATTAGTAGCGCCATCAATACCGACAACCCAAGATGTGAAGCCCATGAACACCGACGTTTCAAAATATCTCTACCATCAACATCGACTGAATTCACTTGATCCCTAGCCTTACCCTACCGTGCGAGCATATTGAAGCTGCACAAAAGTGCATGTCTACGCCGTAGTAACTAAATGGGGCAAGTCCAGCTTATTCGTCACATCGGACACCACGGGATTCAAGAGCGAGAGCAAGGGTGTGACTGCCAAGGTCTATGTGAAGTTGCTAGAAGAGAAGCTCATCCCGACATGCCGACAACTGATGGAATGTAAGCCCATGCCGTTGCGAAAAGAACATTCCTAGAAGATAACGCACCCGCTCACACCGCTAAAACTACCCAAGTGTGGCTGCGCAGTCAGTCAGATTTCACAGTGATTCATTGACCGCATCTCTAGTCGTGGATAAAACGTTTGGGGCATCATGACAAAGCAATTGCAAGCGAGGACTGATTTGACTACTAAAAACTTCAACGACGCGATTTTCGAAGAGTGGGACAAGTTGCCACAGTCGGCCATGCGAGCAGTGTACACGTCGATTCGGCGCGGGCTGAAAACTTGCCTTATCAAGAAAGGCGAAAGCACAAAGTAACTGACATGTGCTAAGCCTTTGCATGGGGAGTTTCACAAAAGTAACTTAGTGAGCGCAACAAGCGCCTAGCCCCACACTCTTCCCATAAAGTCGAGTTTTAGCGGCACGCACATAATTTCCCGTCACGCAATGCCGCGGTGGCCATGCAACTCGCTTGGGGGATATAATACTGGTTTTCGAACAACACATAACGGCGCGTTGTTCACTGACGTGGGCACCTTTATCGGCACGCCCCAATTATTGTGGGCACACGCGTTGGATTTGCGGCCCATGTTTTGCGGGCCGAAATTCGTGCATGTGCAGGTTATGCACGCCTCTATGCGTGGCTCGGTACACGTAGTGTCACGACAAGCTGGGGGACTACTCGTCACTAGGTTCTCAGCATGTATGCACAATTGCACTAGTATCCGCCGAGTGTGTTGCGTCCGGCCGTCTACATAGCGGCGACACCAAGAATGGCATGTGGTGTGCACTTGGTTTTCTTGCCACGTGCCCGGAAATACAACCAAGGAGCACGGGCCATGGACCTATTGGGCTTGAGGGGCGGTTGACTTGTAGTGTAATTACCCTAGCGCGCGGATCGCTGGCCTTAGTAGAAGCTTGCGCATCGCCGGGCGTGAAAAATGGCGGGGAACTTTTGAAGTACCCTAGCACATGCCTTTATTTGGTATGCTGCAAGTGGCACGGCACCATGCCATCATGAGGCATGAAATGGGTAACGCCGTGAATAGAAGAAATATAGAGCGCCGAGTGTTGAGCGTATTGGTGGAGCAGGTGTGCGGGTACCACCTGTCCATGGGGTTGCCAGCCCCGCGCGAATGTGGCAGATTTTGAAACCCCAAAAGCTTTATTGAAATTGAAATTGAAATTGTTTAAAACAATACCAGAATTAAGCGGATGCTGTCTATGGGCCCTCCGTGCTATGCCAAATTAGGACTGATAAGCTTGGGCTAGACCGTGAACCACTAATCCCAACCTCTCCAATGGCAATAGCGATACCGTCTAAAACATACACGTAAACAAGCATGGTATGCATACGAGTGTGAAATATGGAGAAAAAGTATATATGGAGAGCAAAAGAGCAAAGACGAGGGTGGAATGGCGGTGTTTAGATGCGCAACGGCGGTAGTGCCATCGCTGCACTTTCTAGTTTCTTTGCTTCGCTGCAATCGTCTCGGTATTATGTGCAATTGGAGGCCGCGAACACGGGGACCCAACACACCCGGCAGAAAAAACATAAGACCGCATGACGATAAAACGGGCTTAACTAGCATGGACTTTGCTTTGTTATTTCTAGCTATCCACTCTCAATCTCCGGTAACGGGCGGCCGTCGCGAGTCGGCGTTTCCCGTGTCGGCAAACGCATCCTTGGAAAAGGGGCTAGCATGGGACACGAAGTTTTTACGTCAATCGTGCGTGGTTGCCCGCTATCTTGAATGGGAAAAGCTAAGCTAATACCGAACATTTAGAAGTGAAATAGCAATGCCTGCCTCTTAGCCGGGTTGTGACTTTGTGGGAGGGGGGGAGCCAACGCGCGGGGATTAAGCTTTCGCGTACATCGTCACTTTGGCGAGTATGATTCTTCCGTGTTCCAGCGTCCCAACATTATGTCGTTAGACATGTAACTATTCGGATGTCGTTCGCTAATTATTACAAAAGTTGTCGGGGAGCATGAATGCATGCGTTGTCTCGCTTGGAAAAGGTTGTAGGGGCGGCGATTGTTTCGAAGTTGTTGAGGCAATAAACCCCCGCCGCCACCATCTCACGTGTGACTTCCCATGTTGTGTCAATTCGTATGTCGCAAGAGGCTACTACGTTCAACCCACCGGTGCTCATGTATTGCCAAGTCTATGTCGAAGCAACAGTCTAGGCTTATCGTTGCATATGATGCAGTTGTGGACAAGCCGGAAGACGGAGCGAGTGCGACATCACGCAACCCAGTCAAACCAATCAAGATGTCACGGAGCGGCCATTTTCGAGGCAAGTGATCGTTCTCCCCCGTTATAGGAGCTTGAATATTACCGGTTAGAGTCGATCGTAATGAGTTCGACAGAGAGCCGACTTGACCGGTCTGACACAATGCCGGCATAATCTCCCCGAAATTGTCCACAACTCGTGCCCGTTTGACGCACATACCAAACTATGGTTCCTAGCATGATAAAGGTGCGCTACGCCGGAGCATAGTCCCTCCACACGGCCTTTGCTCGAGAAAATACTCTCGTCGACGAGCACTTGCATAAAGATGTCCATGATGTTAGTCGTTTGGAGGGAAATCGACCTCTAGGACCGCGGTTGCGCCCGATGACCGGGATTTCGTCTTCGAAAAAGTGTTGACCTAGACATAAGGCACACTTTTCAACCGGCCACGAGATGCAGATCTTGGCTCGGAGGTTGTATGGAGGCTCCAAAAATGAGCCGTTTCTGCGGTACACGTACCACTTTATGGTACGCTTACCACCCATTCTCCCGAGGCACTAGCCGCATTTCCCTCTCATTTTCTACTCGTTGTTCACTTGCAACTTAGGTCGGCCACTAGTGGAATAGCCAAATAGCGCACACGTGACCATGTTGTTGTACGGTAAAGTACGTCATAGTACGTTTCTCGACTTAAAGCAAGTCCAGTCAGCACGAGTCGGCCTAGGATGTATGGGTGCTATTACGCGTTACTAAACGAATAGCGAATAGGGACCAACTACAATTACTAAGTACATGTGTGGACCATCGAGTATACCTACTATACCAACTAAGCTACTATACCACTTGCGTGGAGGAGCTACCCCGCAAGTCGCAATCGAAAAAGTTGAGCAGACGAGAATCTTGTTGCCACACCGATGGTGCAGCTTATTTTATAAAGGTATCTCAAGTTACGCTTCTAGATTTTCGATGACTTTGGCGTCGATCTACCTCTTCTTTGACCGAGTGGGCAAGTCAACAAGCGATATATCTTCGAAAATGCGCGTGTCCGAATAGAGATCAAGCGCCGAGCGAATGCGTCCGCCTCTCACTCCAACACAAGCCGCGCATGATTCCATGATAGCAATAGCGACTACGTGGTGAACATGTGGGGTACTAGCGATAGTCCTTGGATTCCTTCTTCTAGACGATGGCACTACGCCACTGATGATTTTGCGTTGGTATCCCTCGTTGCTGTACGGGTACTTGTAGTGGGCGAGCCAGCCCAAACCTATAGAGAGGTCGCTCAAACCCGTAGATAGCGGTCCGGTTGTATTTCGTTATAACGATTCGCCTGTACGTCGTGTATATTATTTGAAAAAAGCTATGCCTTCTATTCGGAATAATAGGTATATTATTTGAAAAAAGCTATGCCTCCTATTCCGAATAAGCTATGCCTCCTATTCCGAATAAAAGGCATATTCGCGAATATACCTCGTATCATTTGCCTGGAAAAAATATTCTTACAAGAAAAAGCAGTGGAGGCCACCAAGCAAAAAGAAGAAAAGAGGAAAAAACCTAAGCCCGAGGAACAGGAAGGCATGAAACCGCGTCAGCACTGCCCTCCTAAAAAGCGTCGCGGAGATAGGAACCCATAGTGCCATGAAGAGCGGCAGAAAGACTTTGCATAAATTCACGTCGCACATCCCCCCAAAAACGCCGAAACGGAACATAAGTAGATCGACGAACAATTTTTTGCATACGGGCATAAATGTTAGAGCGCAAGGAGCGAGAGTCATCGGCGCCCAATCCAGGGAAGCGACGAACAGCCACCAGAATAGCCAAGCGATCAACCAACTCAGCCGCCATCGGCGCCAACCGGCCCCCATCCTCCATGGCGAAGGGATAGTAGTCATGGATCGACTGAACTTAAGGTGTGAGGTGCTACTTTGGTTAGGCTAAGTTGGCAACCTTAGACTAATAGTAGAACCTAATCTCTGGATCTAATTATACAGCGTAGAGAGAATTAGTAAGATTGTCTTAGGAACAGGGTTTCTTACAATCTGGGTGTGGCGTGATTCTATTCTGTACCGGTCTCTCACCTCTGCCAGTAAGTCCCCGTCTTAAATATCCACACCTCAGGTGTTCTAGAAACAGCCTTAGAACCTGTAGCTTGTACTGTCTGCAAACTAAACCAAACTATTACTAGTGGTACAGGTTAACTGAGATTACTTGTACCGTCTATGTAATCTTATCGCACAAGCTCTTAGAACTATCTAGAAAAGAACTATCTAGAAGAGATACTGCTAGTAACTCTGTACTGTCGAGGGAAAATACGGCGATACAGTTGTACTGCCGTGATGACAATAAAAGAGTCACTGAATATCGCTAAGATACAGGTACTATTTAGAGGAAATAAATAATGTCAGATACTAGCAGTTAGCTAAATGGCTAGGATATGACACTCTCCCCTCCTTAAGCACCAGCGTCCTCGCTGTGCAGTACTCAGGGTCTTGGTTTCTTGGGGGTTCTTGCAGGCCAGCGATTGCGAAATCTGACAAAGTCAGGGGTGCCAGAAAATTCTCGATAAACATCCGTTCGAAGGAATTCGGAAAAGATGTTTAAGTGGTTGACTCCTCGCATGGGTTCCCAAGTGTCCTCGCTAGGTACGTTGAATGGTGCTGCCCAGCGGACCTTAAACAAAAGTCCCGTGCCATTGGAGTTAAAAGCCACGTCGAGTATTTTATCGACTTCAAATCGCTTCGCATCGTGCACAATCGGAATTGGCTGTGCACTGTTGGCCTGTTCTGGTTCTGAATTCCATTTCTCCAGTAGACTGGCGTGTACAACATCGTGAATCCGTACTCCAGGGGGTAGCTTAAGCCGAAATGCAACCGGGGAAACTTCCTCCGTAATGAGAAACGGTCCAATGTAGCGGTCGCGTAGTTTAGAACATGGCTGTTGTACAAACCGTAGATTTGTCGCCTTGAGCTTAACCTTGTCGCCAACTGTAAAAGGTACTGGTAACCGGTGCCGATTTGCAGCGTCTTGCATGTGTGCTTGGGCTGCTTTGACGCAGTCGTGGGCAAATCTGTGCATCTCGACCAGAATCTTCACTTGCTCCGGTAAAGTACGGCTAGGCTCGTTATCGTCAAATGTAGCCGTTGTTGGAGATGTCGGCTCAAATCCTAGCGTCGCCTTAAATGGAGACATAGTCGTTGACGTAGAAACCGCTGCGTTGATCGCGAACTCCACGTTGGTAAGGTGTTGAACCCAGTCGTCGTGCAAGGGGTGCACATAGCATCGTATGACTTGCTCCCATGTCTGGTTTACTCGTTCAGTTTGGCCATCTGTCTGGGGGTGATAGCTCGTAGAGATATTAAGCTTGGTGCCAACAGCCCTAAATAGGGTTTGCCAGAAGTCGCTCATAAACCGGGGATCTCGATCGGATATTAATTTCCGTGGTAAGCCAAAATGCCGAAAAACAGCGCGGTGCATAACTTTTGCTAATTGTTCCGCTGTAATCGTTTTCGTAATTGGCTCGACAATCGTCCGTTTCGTAAGCATACAGACGAATACCACCACATCATCATACCCATCGCACTCAGGAAGGTCCGTAATCAGGTCAAGCGATACATGCTCAAAGGGCCTGGTCGGTACCTCATGCGATTGAAGGAGTCCATAAGGCTTGTGTCGCGCTGCCTTGTTGCGTTGACAGGTAACACAGCTGCGTACATAGTGTTGTACTGTCCGCTTCATGTTAGGCCACCAAAACGTCCGGGTTACTGCTGCCAATAGTCGAATAATACCAGGGTGTCCCGCGGTCGGTGCGTCGTGTAGTTCGTACAGTACTCTTGATCGCAATGTAGAGACGTTCGGAACATACAGTCTTGTCCCGTAGGCGTACAAGAGTCCATTAGATTGACGTACCAGCCAGGTAGGCAGAGATTTCCGGGTAAGCAGATATTTGTCCGAATCATAAGCACTTTTGATTTCCGCATGAAGTCCAAAGTCAGGATGTAACCGGGATTCCAGGGAAAAAATCTGTGCGTGTAACTCGCATTCTGCTTCGTCGTTGGTCCAATCGCGTAACATTTGCAGCTTCTGTAATGAGTCCTTCAGGTCAGGTCGGCGAGACAGAGCGTCTGCCTGGTTGATTGCTCCCTTCTTGTATACGATATCCATCTGTCGCTGGTAAGGTGCTAAAACTTGAAGCCATCGCACCTGTCGAGTAGACAAATCGCGCTGCCGAAAGAAGTGTCGCAACGTGTCGTGGTCCGTAATTACTGTAAATCCCGCCGCGCCATCTAAGTAGCAACGGAACTTCAGTAGAGCGTCTCGAACTGCCAGTAGCTCTTGTTCGTGGACATGATAGTGTACCTCATGCTTGTTCATCTTTCGAGCATGGTACGCAACAGGTTGTAATCCAATACCTTGGTCTTGTAATAGCACAGCTCCTACTGCAAATCCAGAAGCATCTGTGTACAGTGTGTACCTTGCATTAGGAGAAGTGTCAGGAATTACCAGTACTGGTGCACGTACCATCGCGTCTTTAATTTGCTCGAATGCTGACTCGGCTTGAGGAGTCCAGCGAAATTCCGGTGTCTTCTTGGTCAGGTCCGTCAATGGGGTTGCTAGGGTTGCGAATTGGTTGATAAACCTCCGGTAATATCCAGCAAGTCCCAGAAATCCACGTACTTCAGTCACAGATTTCGGTCGGGGCCAATTTTGTACTGCCTCAACCTTGTCGGGGTCCATTCGGATCTGTCCAGCTTCCACCACATGCCCAAGAAAATTGACGCTCGATCGTCCGAAGTAACACTTAGAGAGTTTGATATGCAACTGGTGTCGCTGCAACTCTCGTAACACGAGTCGAATATGCTCGAGGTGTTCGTCGGCCGTCTTACTGTAGATCAACACGTCGTCCAAATATACCACGCAGAACTTGCCAAGATACGGGGCCAAAACTCGATTCATCATCGCTTGGAATCCAGCTGGGGCGTTACAAAGTCCAAAGGGTAGAACGCAGTACTCGAACAGTCCGTAATGAGTTCGGAATGCTGTCTTATGTATGTCGCGCTCTTTGACTCGAACTTGATGATAGCCTTTATACAGGTCCAGCGTGCTGAAATAGTGAGCCCCATACAGCGAGTCGAGTAACTCATCAATCCGGGGTAACGGTGTTCGGTCTTTCCTCGTGAGGTCGTTGAGTTTCCGGTAGTCTACGCACATACGCATGGTACCATCCTTCTTGCGTACAAATAAAATCGGGGCACCGTACGGAGATTTAGACGGACGAATCCAGCCTTTTGCGAGTAAGTCTTGCAACTGTACTTGAACCTCCCGGAGTTCTGCTGGTGACATACGGTACGTTCGCTCCTTAGGTGGTTCATCGCACTCCAAATTAATTTCAAAGTCGCACTCGCGAGTTGGCGGTAGACCGTCAGGCTCCTTGATAATGTCCGTAAACTCATTCAGGGAATCTCGTAACGAAGTCGTCCACTCAGGTTGTTGATCAGTGTTGATGTCGTCGACCGCGTCCTGTACTTCTCGTAGTCCAATCACGAAGAGGTCTGCTGGTTGTTGTCTAAGCAGCTTTGCCATCGCATCCGCCTCCAAGTGATGTACTGTCACATGTACGGTGTACTCGTCGCCAGACACCATAGCTTCGCCAGTTTTACGGTCGCGAATCGTTTTAGTAGACCAATCTATATCCGGGTTGACGGCTTGTAACCAAGGTTGACCGAGGATGATGTCGAATTTATCCAGTTCTGTCGTAATTGCGTCCAGACGTATGTCTAGGGTCCCTACTGTGAGTACTTCATTCCGTAGTCGCTGGCGAGTCGTAGTTGTACTACCATCTGCCAATTTTATCCGGTATTTCTCTCCAGTAACCGTCGGGATGTGATGCTCCCGTACCCACTCAGCCTTGCAGAAATTTTCCGAAGCGCCAGAGTCAACCAAAATACGGCATCGATGTCCGCGTAAGGTGCCTCCCAACACTAACAGACTTGTTCCAGACTGGGTTGTGGATACATGTCGCGTCGCAGGAACACTGTCTTCTAGTCGGACGTTCTTGTTCATCCACCCGTCGATCGGTTTCCCAAAAGTCTCGTAACGAAGAGGGAAGTGCTGTTCTCCACAGACTAGATAACCCGTACGCCGTGCCGAAATTAATTCCTTCCAGGTAGCCCATACTGCCCGAGAAGTTGACGTAGCGTCCGGTATCGATCCGGGTCGAACGCGAGCGATATACACGTAGCGCTTATTCTGTCCGGAAGACTCCGTCCCTAAAAGGCGTAAATTTGTTTCGCTCACCTTTAATCCAGTTGTCTCCGTAAGAGCTCGCACTGCTGTGTATTCCGGGGTCGCGTCTTCAATCTCCTGTTTGCCACCAGGAAACCAGACCATGCCAGTGTCCTCTTTCGCTAGTAACACTCGTCGGCCATCGGTAACAAGAGTCGTCGAGTGAGTCCAGTAGGTCTTCGGGGGATTCTGTAGGTTCTGAGGCAGAAATCGAACTCGATCGGTGTCGTCGACGTAGACTTGCGTCGTCCATCTTGTCGGTCCAACATCTTGCCTTCTTCCTTCTATTCCATCGTTCGTGGGGCAGGTAAACACATGTTCTTTCGCCGCCAGCTCGTCGACAAGTCGGAAATTTCGCAGCAGCTTGAACCATGGTTTTGCCCTCCATTTTGGAACCACTATAACCGCTCTCAGATGGGGATGAAGCAGTTTACTCCGCAAATAATGGCCCAAAAAATCTTCTAATTCATTAAATGGCGCATTTAGCCAAATTCTCCGGTACTTCTGTAAATCTCTCTCCTGAAATGGGCGCGCCGGACAGCAAAAATCCTCCGCCACTTGAGAATTAAGGCCGTCATTATCGCTAGCTCCATCTAAGTCGAAAGGTCCGTAGGTCTGAGAGTACTTCAGGAAATACTCCCTATTCATCATCCAGTCGCTAAAGTCCTTGCTCCTAAAGACTGGCCTCAATGTCGTTTGAGGTAACGGGTCTCGTACTTCTTCTGTTCTGGTCTCTTCCTGAGTCGATGTAGGAGACGAAACCTCATCCTGCAGCTTGCCGCGAGCTGCCGACTCAGGTCTCACTTTCCCGGCCGGGATTTCCTCGTTCTGTCATTCTTCTTGTTCTTTCTGTCTGGGCAGTCGATAGCGATGTGTCCCTTCTTGTGGCAAATGAAGCACTTGCCCTCCTTCTTAAATCTGTCGACCTCCTCTTGAGTGAGGCGTCTAATCTCGTACAGCTCCCGCGGCTTTTCTTCGGTCGCGCCATGCGAATCTTCCTCCAACTCACTGTCGATCTCCTCCGCTGCCTCTGAAAAGTCGCTGTCTTCTTCGATGGCGTTCAGTCGGCCTGTCGAGCGTTGGGTCGTCTCAATCTTGGTCTCCGCTGCCTCCGCTCGCAGAGCTGCTTGAATCGCCTCGTGTAGGGTCTTAGGGTTTTTCAGGGCAACTTCCTTATGAATCGAGGGTCTCAAACCGCGCTGGAAATCATGTACGTTATCTTCTTCGTGACGGTGAGGAAGCTCCAATAATTGTTCTCGAAAATAGTTCGCGTACTTCAGGACCGTGGTTTTCTGTCTCGCTTTGTCTAAATTCAATCTCGCTTGTTCCGCCGGTGTTCTTCCGCAGAATTCCTGAATTAAGGATTTCTCCATCTCAGAAACTCCGGAAAATCCTCCACCGACTTCATCTCCAGTCTGCGCAACTTGGGAGTACCACCACTTTGATAGTGGTCCTTCCAGAAAGCCAGATACCCAGTACACTCCTCTTTGCTCTTCAGGGCTAACGCTGTGATACCGTAGATACCCTCGTGCATGTCGGAACCAGTTTCTCAGCTCATCGATGTTAGTCGTAGCGATGCTCTTGATCTTGGCTGGTTTGACATCGTTCGGCATCATGCTTGGCATCTCTCGCGTCCTCTCCGATCTCAATTGTTCTCCTCGAAGAAAATTCTCCGTTTCTCGGCTTCTGTTCACTCGTCCTTCAAAATGTCTGAAACCGTTGTCGACGTGGTCACGCAGTTGAGATAGCTCAGTCGAAAAAGTGTCAACTCGGTTACTTAGTCGTTGTAGCATCTCGGTGACGTGTACCGACATAGGCTCCATCGTGGGACTCGATCCTTCTCGCACTGTCTGTCTTCTACCATCTGTCGACGTCGGCTGTGTCGGCCCAGAAGGCGCCCCCTCTGGTCGACCATCAACTTCCTCTGGTAGTCTCTCTCCTGCTCGGTTAGACATCTTCGTCTCGTCTAGCTGTTCTGAGGCTCCGAAACCACGTGTGAGGTGCTACTTTGGTTAGGCTAAGTTGGCAACCTTAGACTAATAGTAGAACCTAATCTTTGGATCTAATTATACAGCGTAGAGAGAATTAGTAAGATTGTCTTAGGAACAGGGTTTCTTACAATCTGGGTGTGGCGTGATTATATTCTGTACCGGTCTCTCACCTCTACCAGTAAGTCCCCGTCTTAAATATCCACACCTCAGGTGTTCTAGAAACAGCCTTAGAACCTGTAGCTTGTACTGCCTGCAAACTAAACCAAACTATTACTAGTGGTACAGGTTAACTGAGATTACCTGTACCGTCTATGTAATCTTATCGCACAAGCTCTTAGAACTATCTAGAAAAGAACTATCTAGAAGAGATACTGCTAGTAACTCTGTACTGTCGAGGGAAAATACGGCGATACAGTTGTACTGCCGTGATGACAATAAAAGAGTCACTGAATATCGCTAAGATACAGGTACTATTTAGAGGAAATAAATAATGTCAGATACTAGCAGTTAGCTAAATGGCTAGGATATGACATAAGGCGTGCCAAGCAAAGCATACGTATGGAGGTCCGCATCAAGTTTGCCATTATGAGCTCCCAATGCAAGGCTGCCATGGAGTGGGAGACGAGCACCTATACGAGGAACATTGGTGTTCGTGCGAGCACTTGTAACCGTCACATCAACAACAAGATGACGGTGCGGAGGCATGAAGTCTAATCAAACCACATGGACCTATAGCTCGTATCACTTCGCGAATTATTTATTACTAATATTTCCGACGTGTCAGTACGTTTCAGTACTGTATACGTACCGCTATAGCTAGTCCGCTATTCATTCTCTAGCTAGTAGTGGCCACCCTTAGATAGAGAATCTGTCATCTCCGTCAATTGTAACCGAGTTTTTCACACCTGTGCTTCACGAACGCGAACTCAATAAAATCGAGAGTTACGAATCGTCGCGCATTGTCCATTTTCAGCCGTTAGATGAAATCCAGTATTCACGTGACTATCGCCCAACTCACCTACACTCTCCGCCACCCTCACTTTCCCCCGCCCAACCGAGGTCGAGCTCGCACTCACTCCACCGCCTTGCTTCCACAACCCGCTTTCTTATATCCCACCCAACCTTTTCATTTTCCGCAACTTGCGCTATCAGCACAAATGTACGCATCCTATCATTTGCTTTCGCTACACACCGTGTCGTTGTGTCCCATCGTCCGACGGTTCCCAGCTCAACCGTCGAGCTAGATCGTCGGACGGGGAACACGTGGTTACGCACCACAAACCCAATACTCGAACAATTTTCCGAACTCCACCGTGCGCTCACTCCTGGCCCTCCCGCACGTGTTTCTCTTTTACAGTGCCCAAGATGCCACGCACTCTGATCGAGGTCGACCCTACGAAGCTCCCGTGGGAGCAGGAGACGCCACTTCACAACCGCTGGCACCCAGACATCCCGGCGGTGGCGTCGGTCGAGCCCGGCGATGTATTCCGGGTCGAGACCGTGGACTGGACGGGTGAGACCTAACCAGTGACACGCCTTGCTCTTAGCATCTAACCCCCCCCCCCCCCCCCCCCCCCAGCATACAACTGTCCTGCTTGTTTTGCCGGGGCCGGGCCTGCACGCCTCCCCGTGTATACCCATCGGGTCATTCAACCCTAATAACAAAACCCTGACACTAGGTGGGCAAATCAAGAACGATGACAGCGCCGACGACGTGAAGAACGTCGACCTGACACAGGTCAGCGCAACTGTCGATACTAATCCTGCTAGCTCCTGCCCTGATTGTCCCTGATACCTACTAGTCGAAGGACTAACCGGCTGCTTCGTGTGCGGGTGCTGTTTATATATAGGTGCACTATTTAAGCGGTCCGATCGCTGTGACGGGCGCCGAGCCAGGCGACCTGCTGAAGGTGGAGCTTCTCAACCTGGGGCCGCTGGAGGGCGACGAGTGGGGCTTCACTGGAACCTTCCATAAGCACAATGGCGGTGGTTTCTTGACGGATCACTATCCGGAGGCCACCAAAGCGTGCTGGGACTTCGCCGGCGTGTACTGCTCCTCTCGTCACATCCCCGGTGTCAAGTTCGCGGGCCTCATCCACCCGGGACTCATCGGCACCGCCCCCAGCCAGGAGCTACTGGACATGTGGAACGAGCGCGAGCGTGCGCTGGTGGCTGAAGAGGGGACCTCAGCTGAGAAGACTCTGTGTGCGCATCTTCATACCCGCCCGCTCGCGACGCTGCCCAATCCGCAGGGCGCTATGCTCGGGCAACTCGGCCACTTCAAAGCCAAACAGGTCGGGAGCTAAAAATACGGGCTTCCTTACCTAAGTTCAAATACCCCTGTCTCGTTTATTGTTATTCATGATACGTCATCGATAGGCCTGTCGCGTAGCGATCAACGTGTCAACGGCCTCTCCGTAATTTGCCTATTTCGTCTTCGTCACCATGCCTCAATAAGCGTCCATTTTGTCACTGTTGATGCGACGGCAGGGCACTCCCGAGTGGGACAAAGTGGCGTCTGAGGCTGCCCGAACTGTGCCTGGTCGCGAAAACGGTGGCAACTGCGACATAAAAAACCTTTCCCGGGGCTGCGCCGTCTACTTCCCTGTAAGCCACCCCACAAACATAATAACACGCCCCTACATCAACTACCATATCGAGGCCGCAACGTCTGGATTATTACCTCGTCTCGTCGTGACTTTCACTCGTCTTCCTTAACTGCGCGAGACTTCCGGAGACATAGTCTTAGTGTACTGTACCGACTGCAACTCCAACGACCGCAGGTGTTTGTGCCGGGTGCTAAACTCTCGGTAGGAGACATGCACTTCAGTCAAGGCGACGGCGAGGTGAGTTTCTGCGGCGCCATCGAGATGAGTGGTTTCTTGGAGCTGCGCACCACCGTCATCAAGGGCGGCATGAAACTGCTCCCCGCGGTGGGCCCCAGCCCTCTGAGCGTCAACCCCGTCTTCGAGATCGGCCCGTTAGAGCCGCGTTACTCGGAGTACCTCGTGTTTGAGGGGATCTCGGTGGACGAGGCCGGGAAGCAACACTTTCTAGACGCCAGCCTTGCTTACAAGCGCGCGGTGCTGAATGCCATTAAGTACCTCGCCAAGTTTGGGTACACGGAGGAGCAGGTATACTTGCTGCTGTCGTGCTGCCCCTGCGAGGGCCGTATCTCCGGTATCGTGGACGTCCCAAACGCGGTCGCCACACTTGCTATCCCGCTCGCCATTTTCGACCGCGATGTGCGACCCAAGGAGGGGGACGTGCTGAACGCGCTGATAGCGGGTGTGAGCGTCAAGTCCGTGGGGCGTGACGTCGCGCACGAGTCCAAGCCCAGTGCCACCCCGGAGCCCAAGGACCCTCGACTCGACAACTGCTAATTGGATCGATACATGGCATGTTGAATAAAACAACGACAGAGCGCGTGCAGACAGACACACCACACATAGACACACAAACACAGACACACACACACACCGACACACACACACACGCCCCCCCCCCCACCACACACACACACTTTTCAAGATGCTTTCATGTAATGGTATCAACTGCGTAACCAGACATGCACGACAGGGCGCGCAATCATAGGGCACGGCCATCATCTGGGCGCCCGACACAGATTATTTTGTGCAAGTGTGCAACATGTTGTCATCTTTTTCCTTCTTGGATGTGTCTGCTCGTCCCTGCATTTGGCATCTGTGTGTGTGTGTGTGTGTGTGTGTATGTGTGTGTGTGTGTGTGTATGTGTGTGTGTGTGTGTGTGTGTGTGTGTGTGTGTGTGTGTGTGTGTGTGTGTGTGTGTGTGTGTGTGTGGATGAATTGTGACTACGCTGTGCTACATTTGCTACATGCAGGCGTGAATCTGCCAAAAATCAGCTGTACGGTGCACCCTAGCAGATGTGCCTTCGCTACCTCAAAATTTCCGTACATGACGTTGGGCAACAGGGCCCAAAGGGGGGGTTTCGAGTTGGAAGGCGGGCTCCACCCCTGGAGGTGAGATCTCGAATGATGCATGACATTAACATAAAGGTTCGAGAAGGGAGACACACGGAGCACCTACAAGCTTAGGTGAGCAGAGGGTGATTGCTTCATGGACCGAATATTGCTTCAAGGACCGAATGCTTGGCCTTGCTGTAGACAATTCCTCTATTAGACATCAAGGTCTAGGACAATTGACTCCTTTTGTTACCCTTACCTTAATGATGCTGTCCAAAGCGGCGGCTGTGCCGATGTTAAAGATTTCTCTTCGCAGAACTAGTTCTAGGGTTAGGGTTCTTACGCCTATTTCCTTATTCCTATTAGTGACAGTTCACCTCATTTTTAAAATTGAATTGTTAAGTATTCCTAAATTGACGACGTAAAACAGGAATAAAATCAGGGTTTTGGATTTTAGGGTCTACGGTTTCCGTATAAGACAACTACATGATTCCGGAATAAAGTTCTGACTTGAGAAATATGATGACTTGTTGTGTTTGACTAATGTGCGCGGCAATCAAGGTGTTTGTCAGCATGTATCGTGCGGCTGTACAAGTTTCGTAACAACATCTTCACAACGAAGGCGCAAGTAAATATACACTCTACGCATCACAAAAAAAAACGAAAGTAGAACCTTGAGTACTCAGGAATAGCGATTAACATTTCATGAATGATTGTGTTTTAGCGGGAAATATATATGTACTGTGGGTGTCCAAGGGTCTCTTGCTGTGTCCACGAGATATATTTGTCTACCTGTCGCTGAATTGTTGGAGTAGCTGCAAATTGGCATGCGTGCATGTGCACATGTATGCTCCTGCCATCTCAAAAACAAACTTGGATGAATGACTTTGGCATGCGATGCAAAAAGAGTATGGTATGATAAATTCAAACTTACCACGAAGCTACGACATAAAACAGCGAACAATAGTTTGATGCCAATGCGTGCAGAAGCAAATAACGGAATAAATTGCAAAAAAGTACAACAAGGAAACATGTATGCACGGTTATATTTCATAAAATGAAACACCGTTATTGAGTAGGGTCTGAATTGCCAATATGTTACAAATGTTTTAGTGCTTTGACAACGGGCTTTTCCGCTCCCAACACTCAGAAAATGCTCTCCGCGGATGTGACGCCGCTCGCAAGGTCGAAGAGTCCAAAAAGTAAGGCGTTTATAAAAGAGACGATTATTATGCCAATAAAAATGACAATACAACACCTCGATATATGAACATGGAACATGGAAAAAAATATGGAACATGGAAAAAAATTATGAACATGGCTATTGTATTGATAAGGCCGCAATCGCGTACGACTGCTAATCGCCATAAAGAAATGGTGTCACAGCGCGGAATGACGAGGCTTGCGAAGCGCACAACATGCCAATACAGCTCGTAACGAGTGCCAAATGGAGCAGATAGAATTTACATAGGCACCGCCATCTATCTCATATGCACCCATCCCTCGTGCGTTGAAGCATGAATTAATTACATTCGTGCTATCAGCGATGCAAAGCGCTTGAACTGTGACGAGAGTGTGGGACAGACGAGTGTCACCTCGCACCCCTTTGGACACGTCGGGAGGTCGTTCTTGCAATGTCATCGAAAATTATTGACAGGAAACCGTGAACATGCCGTCAGTGGTGAAACGCTACGTCGCGTCTGTGGCTTTGGAAATATGGGGACCCGCGGCAGATACGGCCGAGGTCCCATGCCTCACGGCCGAGAGGCGTCGGTGTGGGCTATTGGGGATATGTTTTGAAATGTTTGAAAGGAAGTTCTGCGTAGCTTTTTAATGACTCCGATTGTGCATGGGCGAGTGTGTGCACTGGACTGCACGACCATTAAAAAGAAAAACAAGTTGAACGTAACCAAGCACGTGAAACTAAAATCCCCAGAAATGTTCAATAATGCAAGTTAAAAATACCTAAATATAAATAAGTTAAATGATGCAATTCAACAAAACAGAAAGAAACGCAAAAAAACTAAATTTTATTAAAAGATTTTTTTGCATCGGAGCAAAACGAAGCGAAATAAACATAAAGAAATTATTTAGTAAAGCACGAAAAAGGCGAACATGACGTGGCGCAGTAGAACGAGAAAAAGCAAGGCAGACCAAAACGTAATGAGATTTAGCAAGAAAAAACCAAATAACCAACACAAGAAAGCAACAAAACATATAGATATTACGTGAGAAACGTAATGAGATATAGCAAGAAAAATCAAAATAACCAACACAAGAAAGCAACAAAACATATAGATATTACGTGAGAAACGTAATGAGATATAGCAAGAAAAATCAAAATAACCAACACAAAAAAGTAACAAAACATATAGATATTACATGAGAAACGCGAAACTAAATGAAATAAACGATGCAATATTGTAAGACAACTATTAATCAAAGCAATATTAGAATTGAGAAGATCACAGTGAAATGAATTACAATATAATACGATGCAACGCGTTTACATAGGCCAATAAACGCAATGTAGAACAACACAAGACAATGTAATGCAATGCGGTTTTCAAGCAACATAAAATTTTGCGATAAATGAAAAAACATATTTTGAATACCACGCTCCATGAGGAAACCCAGAGAAACAGTAGGCAACTTCGATTTTTCTGAATTGACCATAACAAATGGTTTGATGTACGAGGATCTGCCGCATAATTACATCGAGTAACAGCTCCTCACTGCTACCAAAGGATTGGAAATGGGTCAGGTGACAGTTCAGGACGTATTCATTTCTACAACTAGCACGTGAGCGCCGCTGTCGGGAGCAGCTTGCACGTTCAGCTCGGAGGCGGCCTGACGGGAACAGAACAATTTTGCTGCGTCATGCGCACAAAGCTGCTCTCGACTCTGGCCGCAACTGACGTCCACCGCCTCGCCCTCGACGCAGAGCATGTACGCCTGCCGGCCCGCGCCAATCTTGAGAGGTAGCGACACACCGGCGTCCAGCTCCGTAACGTACATGTTAATATCTTGATAGATCTCCACCGGAGTCGTCGACTTCTTGTCACGGACGTCGCTCACCATGTGGGACCACTTGTTCTTGCGGTCGCTTGCGTTACCGACAGCGCTGCCATAGTTCGGCGGGAGCCCCTGCTTCGCAGGTGTTATCCACCTTTGGTAGAAAATGCAGCGACGGCGAGTCAGTTGTCTCGTGCGACGGCTTCCCTAATCCCAGATTCCGAGGGGAGTCTGTGACGATATTTATGTTTAGTAATCAAGATATAATTCGAAATAATTCCTGGCGAGGTACCTGGTACAGGTACTAGAGGAATCGGTACATCGCAATTTGTCATGAAATATAAGACGGACAGATTACGAAAACACGCTGTCCAAATTGGTCGTAAATTTGAGCAATTTCAAATGAAGTATGACATACATTTGGATGAAGCGCAGCGGCTTGTCGGGATTTTTGTTGAACTCCGAGTGCCTGACACCTGTGCCGGCGCTCATGAACTGGATGGCGCCGCGCTGCAGCGTTTCAGAGGTGCCCATCGAGTCTTGGTGGGTGAGCTCCCCATGTACAATGTAGGTGCAAATCTGATGTGGGGCGGTTTGGACAGACACGATTCAACTCAGCAGCGCTAGTAAACTCTTTATACTTTATTGATTACAAGAAAAAGCACTGGAAATCATTCCACGAGAAATATCCCCATATACATGTTTTAAATGCGTAATCAAACTTATTTGAAAAATAGTTTTGCCAGTCGAATCTAGGTATATATCATATTTAGGCGCAGACGATTTAAATCCCCCTAGGGCAGTGCTGACGCTGTGGCATGCCTTCCTGTTCCTCGAGCTCAGGTTTTTTTCTCTTTTTTTCTTTTTGCTTGGTGGCCTCCACTGCCTTTTCTTGCAAGAAAATATTAAAATCCCCCTTTAATCACTGCATAAATAAGGTAGCAAAAGCAACAGCAACAGCAACAGGAGGCACCTCTCTTTATTTCGACAGAAATTATTGGAGCACTTTCTATGAATAAATAAACCGAGGGTTTTAGGGACGAAACCATACACGTACAATATAAGTTGATATACTACAGTGTTACATTTTATACAATTTTATCAGTACCCGTACACAAATAAAAGCAAAAAACGCAAAATCAACAGCAAATATACCGTCAATATATAGCCTGAAACGAAGACTACCCGTACGGTCAGCGTACAGAGAAGCGATACATATTTGAAATGCGTAATCATATACATATTTGAACTTCAAAAAAAATCTTACAAGAAAAAGCAGTGGAGGCCACCAATCATATACATATTTGAAAATTGCTTTGCCAGTCGAATCCAGGTATATATTATATTTAGGCGCAGACGATTTAAATCCCCCTTCAACCACTACATATATAAGGTACCAGAAGCAACACTCTCTTGTTACTCTTGCCCTTTTATTTCCCCTCCCACTTTCCCTGTCCGTGCTCATCTTGTTCTTCTTGTAACATTTTTAACCAGAACCAACAGCAACAGCAACAGAAGGCACCTCTCCTTACTTCGACAGAAATTGCTTGACCCCTTTTTATAAATAAATACATCAATGAATTAACCGAGGGTTTAAGGGACGACACGTCACGTACAATATAAATTGACATACAGAGTTTATTTTCTTCTCACCGTATCAGTACCCGTAGAGAAATAAAAACAAAAACGCATTATTAAAAACAAATATCGCCAATACATATGGCCTGAAACAAAGAATACCCGTGCGGTCAGCGTACACAGAAGCAATACACGCAATAATCGTACCGACTGCTGGGCGGAAGGACAAGCAAGAGGACATTGATTGTGCTGGCAAGGCTCAGCGACGAAAAAAATATCTCTTACTGCAAACAAGCAAGCCGGGCGGGAAACATCTGGACAGATTAATACCTAGTGCCGAGGGCTGGCAGTAGGTTGGGGACCGAGGCCGTTGGTGGGACGACTAGACTAATGCCAGTATGGTTCGATAGAGGGGATGGGTGGATCACCTCCGCATTGGCATGGCCGTGAGTCCCGAACCCACGGGCAGGCTGCACTAGGTCGTCGTTCATAACTCGTAACGCGCCAAAGCTCTGGTTGTGCGGGTCCCGGTACTCGGCAAAGCTGAAGTGGAAGCGAGACTTTAACCAGTTGTCGTTCGTCCAATTGGCGGGCCGTGGCGATGGATTCTTTCCGTTGCCAAACATTCGGGGGTCCGGCTCGCTGGTAAAAAGCCTGTTGGCTGGAACCTTTTCCAGCTTTGCTGAGTCGTTCCCCATATTAGTAGCTGGCCCCGCTGCTAGTACGGAGAGTCTGGGTCGCCGGGAAGGTGGACGCACTGGGGACGTGGATGAGACAACCGTTGCTAGTCGGAGAGCGGTACCCATAGATGATCTTGATGAAGGGACTGGTGTGTCTCTGCGCTACTGGCGTCCGGCTCTTTATGCCCTCAAGCTGCGTTGGGGGTGAGGGTGGTTGCCGGGCGTAAGCATCGCCGCCCAATGACACACTCGATATTCGAGTACTACACAGGTACCAGTACATTTACGTGTTTACTACAACCTGCCTTCCTCGCTTCGATATATCTGTTCAGACCCATATGAACTTCAGCTCTCCCATTTGCACATGGATCGACCCATGACCACATGGGGGGGGGGGGGGGGGGGGGGGGGGGGGGGGGGCTTCCTCCATGGTTCTTCATGGCTACAAATCAATGTGCATATGGATGATACTGGTACCTGTTTTTCTTGTAATCAAATCAAATTCTGGTATCTGTTTGTACATGGCCGCGTCATTGCGCCAGTGATCCAATTGGTGATATTGTTATGGAGCATTCTTTGTGTAACCAATTATTCTTTGTTTGACCCATACATTTAATTATCAAAAACTTTCTTACAAGAAAAAGCAGTGGAGGCCACCAAGCAAAAAAGAAGAAAGGAGGGAAAAAAACCTAAGCCCGAGGACCAGGAAGGCATGCCACAGCACCAGCACTGCCCTCCTGAAAAGCGTCGCGGAGATAAGAACCCAGAGTGCCATGAAGAGCAGCAGAAAGACGTTGCATGACCCATATATTCACATGGGTGGACGAGTTCCGGGAAGTTCCTCTCCTATGAACCAAGGTTGATTTATTTTTTTCCGTGTTTTTTAGACTTCATCACTTTTTCAAAAATGCAGCTTGCCAAAAGCACGGTACAATTTATATCATATCCCGCCCCCCGCCGCAATGAAATTGAATGGCGGCCGCATCGCGAGATACAAATAAGGTAACCCCGCGCTGTGTTCGGAAGCTTTCATGTTGTTTTTTGATAATTGTATTATCATCATTGTTTTTTCGGAAGCTTTCATCACCTAGAACGAAGAAGCAGAATGCATCTGGTAACTCGATTCGCAAACGCAATCGGTATGTTGTGTACAAATACTCGCTATTTCAGTACTTCTGCATATTTTATTAACATCATTTCTCTCAATAAGAAGACGCAGCATAAGCCACCGCCAAGCAAAAAGAAGAAAAGAGGAAAAAATCTAAGCCCATGGAACATGAAGGCATGCCACATCATTAGCACTGCAAAGCATCGCGGAGATAGGAACCCACAGTACCATGAAGAGCGGCAACAAGACGTTGCATGAACTCTCGCCGCACATCCCCCAAAAAACGCCGAAAAGGAACATAAGTAGTTGGACTAACGGAATGCTACATACAGACATAATCGTCAGAGCGCAAACGACGAGAGTTAGCAGCGCTCATGTCACGTAAGCGACGAATTACCACCAAAATAGCAAGGCGGTCAACGAACTCAGCCGCCATAACATGCGCCAACTAGGCTTCATCCTCCGAAGCGAAGGGATAGTAGCCATGGACCGACTAAACCGAAGGCGTGCCAAGCAAAGTTGAAGCGCGGAGGTCCGCATCGAGTTTGCCATACTGAGCTTCCAATGCAAGGCTGCCCGGGAGTGGGAGATGAGCACCTATACGAGGAACAATGGTGTTCGTCCGAGCACTGGAAACGTCACATAAACAATAAGATGACGGTGCGGAGCCATGAAGTCTAACCAAACCACGTCCCCAAGAAGCTCAAGCGATCTCAAGAAGCTCCCGACCGAATACGGCAGATTATTTTCGTTGTTCGCAACTATACGAATGGGAAGGTCGCAAAGTAATGGGGTGTCCGGTATCGATCTTTAGTCACACTTCATACATCGCCACTAGCAATAACTACACTCCTCTACAAAAGTTCGGACATTCATTATGTTAAACATAAGCTAGTCAAGAACACGCTCCCCTCTCACCACGTCAAGCACGACGACACCAGAGCACCACCCAACTATAGCAGAGCTAGGAAGTAAGCAGTAAGCCCTCATACGGTGTGGTTAGACCTCAGCTTAAAGCGAGTGTTGTCGGTAGATTTTGTCGATTTGTAAGCCCATAAATTCCCATGAAATTGTGTGAACTACACACGTTGTTCTAAGCGCCACGCTTGGGCATTGCTCAAGCGCTCATACCAAGCTGCATATTAATCCGTGTTCCACATAACAGTATTTTTTGGGTACTTGTTGGAGGGGTTTGGAGGCGTGGGTGCCGTGTTCAATGCGCGAGGTTTAGCTTGCGGGTTTGTGAATAATGGAGCACGGGAGTTCACGCCGCTCGCACGGGTGATGCTTTTGGAAAGCAAGCGAGTAAAAACGCACATTACGCAGGTTTGGATAAACATTGCACGCTGCAAACATGCGAGAGCGATTGGCTTTGGTGAGGGGCGAGGTCCAACTTGGCCGTTAGGGACGCATCACGTTGACGGTGGTGTTTGGAATGCTTGGGTATGTGCTTGTGCCAAGCACACCCGCCCCACGCCTAGCACACGTCGGGAATTATGTGGAGTTTGAGTACTACGCGCAACAACGGAAGGAAGCTTCCTTGTTTGATGCAATCATGAGTGCATATTGTGCTGGGACCAACGGCCGACCGGGTGCGGTGGGCTTGTGGCTTCCGACTTGCATGAGCAGTGGCTAATTGTGCTACCCGTATGCGGCGAGTGTACATCCATCGGAGCCATGCCGTTGGTGCGCATGCGGAAGAGAATATGGGGGAGTCGCGTGCGACAGAAAACGTAATGCACGTAAATCGTGCGGCTTAGGAATCTGCATTTTCTTAAGAACAGCAATATGAGCAAGGTCTTGCGGAGCTCGAGGCTGTCGCCGTACTTAACGCAAGTAGAGCGCCAAATGAAGGACACTCCACTACTGTCAATAATCGCATGCGCACTCGGCATCCGCGGCGCTCGAGCCAACTAGTCGCGAGGCGCTCAACGTGGCGGTGTGCATCAAACATTTGACAATCATTACGTATTTATTTTAATGTTGACAACAAGTTTTATTGCCCGCCAAGGACTGCAATTGTCATCTTCATGTGTCATATTGCGGCAAATAATATTGTACTCCTCTCTTATATGCAACATCTGTTGACATCGCTACGTGCTTGTATTCTATGCGCATTCCAAATTGTTGTTTTGCTGTTAGGTGAATGCATTGTTCCGAACCTAACAATAGGTTTTTGCAGTATTTTACAGCATATAAAACAACCAATAAAAATTTAGTCGCCTAATCATTATCATGATATATCACAATATATCATAATATACTGAAATCGTGCTGTCATGTTCTATCTTATTGTGACCATAAGTTAGGCACATCCGATATGCCGCAGAACCCAAAGCCATCTAATGTCCGCTCTAATGGCCTTTAGGGCGTTAGGGGTTTGCGAAGATCGCTTTCATTGACGAATGGGACGCGCATAAATAATATTTTAGGGTCAAGTTTTCGCCATAACCGTTATTTCAGTTTTGGTTTGGGGGTGATGATTTCTATTACAGTTACCCGATTTGTTTGTTTGTTTGTTTGTTTGTTTGTTTGTTTGTTTGTTTGTTTGTTTGTTTGTTTGTTTGTTTGTTTGTTTGTTTGTTTGTTTGTTTGTTTGTTTGTTTGTTTGTTTGTTTGTTTGTTTGTTTGTTTGTTTGTTTGTTTGTTTGTTTGTTTGTTTGTTTGTTTCTTTGTTTGTTTGTTTCTTTGTTTGTTTGCTTCTTTGTTTGCTTCTTTGTTTGCTTCTTTGTTTGTTTGTTTGTTTGTTTGTTTGTTTGTTTGTTTGTTTGTTTGTTTGTTTGTTTGTTTGTTTGTTTGTTTGTTTGTTTTTTCTTTCTTTGTTTGTTTCTTTGTTTGTTTGTTTGTTTGTGTGGCGGTTAGCCTCCTTAAGTTAAACGCTAGCACAAATCACTTCTAATCTGTCTAGTTCTGATGTAGCAAGATGGCAAAAGATGTTGTTGGTGAAAGATGTTGAGAAGATGTCTCACTGTTGTACTTAAACAGTATATGTTGTAAGTGAACAAAGGAATTGTTAAAATGGTTCTGTCTCCTCCCTCTACTGCACTGGGCTTAAATAGGTTTCTGCCTAGCTAGCTTACGCCTGCTTGCTTCGCTTACGTGTCAGGCGTTAGGGCTTTTCAACCGTCGTCATCTGTCCTGAGACGCGGCTTATCTAGCATTGAGAATCACGACGCGGCATGGCAGAGAACTCGCTTAGGCGCGTCTTCTAGCTAGTTAGATTAACTGTGCGTACATGTGCGTACCGGAAGGTACTGGTCATACAATACCATCAGCACCCTTATGAATATTGCAGTAGCGACGTACCCACGTTTGTACGTCCGTCCGATGGAAAAGCACGAATTCGAATTAGTAACGAGTACATGTACAATGTCATGCAATGTATTGTTGCAGGACTGTACTCGTTACACTCGTACCCTCCCCCTCTTGACATATCTTGAGGCCGTCGCGAGGCAGACCTCCGTGGTCTAAGTTCCTTTACTGAAGCAATTATCAGGACTCGGGAATGCGCGCTGGGCGAGCGTGCATCAAGTCAATGTACGCCTGAGTCTTAGCAAACTTGTGCCATTGGGGCGTCTCCAAGAAATCTTGTAACGCTGTTGTCCGTTCAACCGGTGCCACACAGGTGGAATGTCGTCATCACTGAAGTGTGTCATGAAGAGCAGATATTTGCCTCGTCGTCCGGGTAGCGACTTGATGCACGCAGCACAGATGTGCGAGACGTCAAACTCCTCGTCGTCTCCTTCATGAATAGTTACCGGGACACCTGGTCGTAGCGGAGCGGTAGAGTAGGGTCGTAGATTGTTCACATGGAACACATGATGTAAGCGTACTATCGTTGGAGGTTTCAATCTGTAACTGTGTTTCCCAATTTGCTCCTCCACTGTAAAAGGTCCAAGCTGTCTGTCTCTGAGTTTCCGGTTTGGTTGTCCACGTAGAAAAAAGGTTTGTTGTAACGACTGACACCTTGTCTCCTCTGACAAAGTGTGGCGTTGTAGACGGTTCTGTGCGCGCTTGCATCTCGTCCTTGTGTAGCTGTAACACAGAGCGTACCAGAGGGTATACTTCCTGTAACAATCTTAACCGTTTTGTTGCGTCTTGCGAAACTGGAATTGACGGTCGCATGCTAAACAACAGGTCAAGAGGCTCCTCAAGAGAGAATCCAAAATTAGCCTCGTACGGTGTGTGCTCAATTCCGAGAGTACGAGAGGCGTTGTGCGCAAATTCCTCTTGTGGTAGTAGAGTCGTCCAATCAGAGCCATCATAGCAACATAAGCAACGAAGAAGCTGCTGAAACGTGATGTTCACGCGCTCTGTCAGTCCGTCTGTTTCTGGATGTCGAATGGAAGACATGTTCAAGCGTGTTCCAAGGCGTCGCCAAAGAGTCTGCCAGAAGGCACTGACGAATTTCGGGTCGCGATCACTTATCAACACACGGGGTAGTCCATGTAAACGGTAGGCTCCTTGAAAAAAACAAAGTTGCAGTTTCTTCGGCAGTAACCGTCTTTGTACACGGCAGAAAATGGGCCATTCGAGCTAGATGGTTTACTACAATCAGCACACTGTTAATGCCGTTGCTCTCATGTAAGTGTGTCAAGTAGTCAAGACCAACTGTATGCCACGGTCTGGGTGGAACATGTAGTGGGTAAAGAATCGCAGCCATTTGCGGTCGAATCTTTGCTCGTCGACACACGACGCAGCGCTCACAAAAGTCTTTCACATCTTGGCGAATTCGTTTCCACCAGAATCTGTCGAGTGCTTTAGCAAGAGTGCTAGCGACTCCTCTGTGACCAGCTGACGAACTTTCGTGCAGCTCTGTGATCAATCTCAGTCGGAGCTCAGAGTTCTCTGGAATACAGAGGCGATCGAGGCGCCAAAAATATCCCTCTATGGCTGCAATCCGGCTGTCTTTTGTCCACTCACCCTCGTCCCCATAAAACGAGTCTTGGGAGTACCCCTCGCGAAGGGCTCAGCTGCAATGCGTTAGCAGTCAGTAAATTTAACTGTGCGTCTTCAAACAGCGGATGGGACTTCCGTCGTAATTCTCGATCTGACGGAACCTCGCCATCCCAATATAATGGAACTGTGGCTTGACGTACGAAGTCTAGACGCCGGCTTAACGGGTGAGCTTCGTTTAGAGCTCCCTTGCGATATGCAAGTGGCATCGAGCTCACAAACGGTTGCAAATCCCGCAAGTATCTTGCTTGCCGCTTGTTTAGCCTCTTGTTCGGTTGCCTGAGCAGACGTCGCAGTGTGTCGTGGTCGGTTACGACAAGGAACTTAGAGCATCCTTCAAGATAGCACCTCCAATGCTTGGCGGCTTCGCATACGGCCAAAGCTTCTAAATCGTACGCAGAGTAAGTGTTATCACGCTCAGTTGGATTCAGCTTACGCGCCCAGTAAGAGACTGGTTAAGGACCTCCTCACTGGTCTTGCAACAGGACTGTTGCAATCCCCACTGTTGAAGCATCTGTAGCCACGGTGAACGTCGCGTCCGAGCCGACCTCCGGAAGGATCATGCATGGCGCGGAAATGAGCCGTAACTTGAGAGTCTCAAAGGCTTCCAAAAAGCCAGGCGTCAGCGTAACCTTCTGTGGCTGAGACTTCAGCAGTAAGTCCGTCAATGGAGCCGTAAGGTCGCTGAAATGATGAATAAATCTGGCATAGAAGTTGCACGAATTGAAATTGAAATTGAAATTGTTTACAACATGTACCGTATGCGCCGGTTTTTCACCAAAAAGCCGGATGCGTCGGCTGCTGTCTTTGGGCCCTCCCAACTATGCCATACAAGGAACTTGGGGAGGGTCTGGAGTGGGTTAAAGGTGGTGTGCAAGAAGGGGCATGAGGTGGGTCTTTATGCGGATGCTTGGCGAGTGGTCATGCGTGATTTGGTGCGGTAGACAAGGAGGAGATAGTGCAGCCATTGGACGGTGTGTGTATGGAGGGTGGAAAGGATGCGAGACGTGTCTAGGCGAGTTTTGGTGATGAGTTTGTCCGGAGGGTCGGTGCGGAGGGTGAGTAGGGAGGTGAGACTTTCGATGGTGGATGAGTGCGGTGTGCCCGTGCGGCTCATGACTATGGGTAGGATGTCGACTTCGGTACCTGGCCAATGGTTTCGGATGGCGTTTGCGAGGGGTGTGTATTTGTTCCTAATCAAGCGGGCTGTGTGTGAGAGGTTGTGGTCGGTGCAGTATTTCCACTCCCCTATCTGAATTTTTTTGATAGACGAGTATCTACGGCGGCCGTTGTTGTGGCCGACGAAGCGAGGTTCGAGGAGGCGTATGAAATCGGGTTTATGTGCCGGGGGACGCAGCGCAGGCGGGAGGATGTCGGAGGGGAGTATAGCGGGACACGAGGTTAGGGAGTCGGGCGAGAGACCTTCGTCAGCATCAACAAGGCGGGTAGGCATGTGGGAGGGGTGTGGGGGATGGCAGTCAAGAGGGGTGTAGGAGGGGGTGGGGTGGGTGAAAGACTTGATGGGTTTGTTACCGAAGTCTGCAGTGATAGTTTCCCAGCGACCTCCATTGTGGCGTTCGAGGAGAGACAGGAGGAGTTGTAGCGCGCTGTTGTGTCGGTCCTGTCTCAGGCCAGACATGGATGGGCAGTTACCGGCCATGTGGCCGTTGCTGGTGAATTGGCCACACATGGGACATCGCAGGGTGGGATTGTGTGTGAGGAGGCGGGTGTTGTGAACGCCCCAAATGAATTCTTGTTTGTGGGTGAATTGTGTGTTGGTGAGTGTTGAGTGTTTTTTGTGGAAGGTGAAGTCGGCACCGTCCGCTGCGGCGCGGGCGAGGAGGGCGCCGTGTTTGGATGTTTGCGAGAGGGGTGTAAGGGTGTGTTTGCAGCTGTGTGTGTGTGCGTCGGCTTTGAGGTTTGTGTATATGTGGGGTATGGGTTCTCCTTGGGTTTGTGGTATGAGGGTGTAAGGCCAGGTCCAGTGTCCAATTGACACCTCCGAGCCTGTGTTGTATGTTGTATCTGGCGGGTGACCATCAGCGACCTGGTTAGCGAGTGTGTCTGCTAGTTCGTTGCCGAGTGAGTGGTTGTGTGCTTTAATTTTACCTAGATGTGTGCGGATGCCTGCGTCGCAGCGGGTTTTGAGGGTGTGTGTGATGGAGAGGAGTGTGTCGCGGTGGATGTTGTGCCTATAAGCGGAGGGGCAGTTAAGGTAACCTTGTATGAGGCGGAGGGAGCACGCACTGTCAGTAAGGAGGTGGGTATGTCCTAGTTGGAGGCCTATGGCGATACCAGCTAGTTCGGCTCGATTAATGGTATGGGAGGGGGGGGTAGAGGTCACCAGGATTCTGATGTTGGTGTCCGAGGCGGGGTGGGTGGCTGCCGCTCCAAGAGGGGAATTGCCTCCTTTTTTCGAGCCGTCTGTGTATACGAAGTCCTGCGAGTTCCAAGCAAGGATTCCTCTGGTCGGGGAGTATGTTAGTCGTGTGCGTTCTTGTAGGGGGTGGGTAAGGGGGTGGGTGGGGTTGGGGGGGAGATGGTATATGCCTGCGGAGTGAGGGGAGTAGGAGGTGGTGAGGTGTGGTGGTGGGATGTTGATGGTGGGGTTTGGGAGGTGTGTGTCGTAGATAGATTCTAGGGTGTTGTGGAGTGCGGTCATGGCTGTGCGTGAGGGAAGGTTGGGGAGTGCGAGTGAGTTAGCGACGAGGTAGATGTCTACCATCCAGCGTGTGCCGAAAGGGGTGGGGGTGGGATGGCCGGTGTGTTGGTCGGGGGGTAGGAAGGTGTTCGCGTCGTTGGGGAGGGTGTATAGGTGATGTGTGTAGGGGGAGTTGATGTATTTAGAGTGGCGGTATGGTGTGTGTTCCCATCGGGGGAGAATGAGGATGGTAGCGCTGGGGGTGTGTGTGTTTGTAAGGTGTGCGCTGGTGATTGCGTGTTCCATGGCACGGCGCATGCATTCGTGGTCGTATTCGGGATTTGCAATGTTGGTACCCTGCCATGTGTGTGGAGCATTACTGCCGCTGGACGAGAAGACTATGTCTTCTGGGTAAAGCGAGTGGTAGGTGTGTGAGTGGAGTGATTTGTTAAGGGGGTCCGAGTAGAGTTCTGTCTGGATGTGGAATGTGTGTCGTAGAGCCGAGAGGAGGTCCTCTCTGGTGGCCCATCTGTTGCGTGTGGTGGTGGCGGGTGTGGGGGATTGGATTTCCGACCGGGAGCCTAGGCGAGTAAGGAGGCGGTATACCTCCTCCTCGAACGTATGTTGCGAGAGGTCGGGGCGGAAGAGTTGGTAAAGGTGGCGGACGCGTGGGCCGTTAAGGGTGGTGATTGCGCGGCCGTCAGGAGTGCAGAGTATGGTGGTGTCGTGGAGTATATGGAGCAATCAGTGGGGGAGGGGGGGGGTAGGGTTACCGATGTGGGGGTGGAAGAGATGAGTCGGAAGCCTTCGTCGAGTTGGAGTTGGATGTCCCATTCCGTGAGGTGTTCCGGGGCCCATTCGACCATGTATTGTGTTTGTCCGTATTCTGTGTCTTTGTGTTTGGATATGATGCGTGTCACGTCGCAAGGGGGGAAGTGGTGGTCTGTGGGGGTGAGGTATTCCGTGTCTATGTGTGTGATGCGGGCGGTGGGGGTGGTAGTGGTGGTGCGGGAGGAGTGGGTGTCTGGGGAGAGGGTGGAAGGGAGTCTGGGGAGGTGTGGGTTGAGGAGGGGAATCCAGGAGGGATGTAGGGTGGTGGGGGGGGAGGCTTGTTTCGTGTTGAGGTTCGTGACGGGGAGGCGGTTGTGGATAGTGTCAGTGGGTTCGGTGAGAATTGCGGCGAGTAGGCGAATTGGGATAGAGAGAGAAGTGTCGGACCCTGTGAGTTTGGAGATGGACTGACTGGATTTGAGGATGAAGGAGGAAGGGGTGGCGCGGAGGAGGACTTGTGGCCATGTGGTTATGTGATTTTGCCATAGTGGGTTAAGGCGGGGAAGGAGGGAGGTGTGTGTCTTGCGGGGTGAGAATTCGCGGTAGGCTTGTTTGTAATGGAGTGGGTCGGTGATGTGCGTGGCTCTGTCTCTGAGTGATGTACGGAGTTTTGCGTCTTGTCTGGTGAAGTGGGTGCGGATAGTGGTGGCAATGGGGTTGGTGAGGGAGAGGGGAGGGATGTTGTGAAATAAGGTGCCGGCATCGCGTTGGGCACGCACAAGGCATCTGAGCGTGGGGAGGGATAGGCTGCCTGACATTATGGATTCAATGGGCCAGTGGGAGTATGTGGTGGAGATTTTGTGTATGTGGGCTCTGGCCATTTGGCCCCTGTATCCGGGGGAGTTCAGGGTTTTGTGAAGGTGGCAGACTGTGAGTTGTGCGGCATGGGCTTTGAGGGAGGGGAGGCCGTAGCCGAGGTCGGAGGTGGGTCGGTGAAGGGCGGTGCGGGGGAGGCTGCGTACCGAGGAGACGGCGGAGCGGAGGGCGCGGCAGATTTGACCTTCAAGGGTGTCCAGTTGGGAGTCGCTGAAGAGTCCAAGTTGGAGGGTAAAATGTTTGCCGAGTAGGAGGCCACGGATGACGCGTATTCTGCGAGATTGGGTTAGTAGGGAGGTGGAAAGGGCGTCGATGAGGGAGGTAGTGGTGCGTTTGAGTTCATGCCAGTGTTTGGTGAAGGTGAGGGAGGTGTTAAGTTCGACCCCGAGGACGCGGTATGTGTCCGAGGGGCCAATGGAGGGAATGGGCGAGGGTGTGGAGTTGATGGTTATGAACTGCGATTGGAGGTGGGATGTGAGGAGGGTGGTGTTGGCAAGGGAGAGGGCGTTACCCAAACGCCAAAGGGCACCGGTGATACAGCATTTTTGGATGTTGACGGTCATACCTGTGTAGGCGCTGAAGAGGGAGAGTTTCTTTAGTTGGATGGCCATGTTGGGGGTCGAGCCCGTGGCTATGCTGAGGTCGTCGGCGAATCCGTGTCCGGGGTATGTGGCTGTGGGTTCTGTAGGGTCAACGTTAGTGGCGGGGGGCCCGGGCCGGTAGCCCCGGCTGCCTACCGTGAGCCAGCGGAGAAAGGGTTCAAGGAAGAGGGTGAAAAGGAATGGGGAGAGGGTATCGCCTTGCAGGGTACCTCGATTAATGTCGATGGAGGGGGTGGGACCATAAGGGGTAATGTAGTCCGTGGATGAGACTCCGTAGAGGTGTTCGCATGTATCTACAAAAGTGGAGGGCATACCGAGTTGTCTCATGTGTTTGAACATGATGCGGTGGTCTGCTGCGTTGAAGGCGCCTTTGAAGTCCGCGTACATAACATAGATGTCTTTCTTGTGGAGTTTCGCGTCCTCCATGGCCATGATTATGGAGGAGAGGGAGTCATGGATGCTGCGGTGTTGTCGAAAGCCGTCCTGTTGGTCACTGAGGATGCCATGGGTTTCGGCATACTTCGAGCCTGCGTCTTTTAGTAGTGCGGTCCACAGCTTAAGGAGGTTGTTCATGAGGGCGATGGGGCGGTAGTTGTCGAGGAGGGTGGGGTCACCTTTCTTATGAAGTAGGCATGTTGTGCTGTGGCACCAGTCAGGGGGTGTGTAGGATTTGTGGGCTAGGAGAGTTAGGAGAGAATAAAGGGCGGAGCGGGTCTCTAGGGGTAGGAACTTGATAATTTCGTTGGGGATACCGTCGGGGCCGGGGGCTTTTCCTGTGCCTAGCGAGTTGAGGGTTTTGTCGAAAGTATCGCGGGTAATCATGTCAGAGAGTGTGAGTGTGGGGTCGCCCCGTGGTTCGATGGTGTAGTTGTCGGGGTTGGCAGGGTGTTCCCAGGGGGGTATGGGTAAGTCGGGCGGGGTGGCTCGCGTGAGTTCAGTGGTGAAATGGGAGTGGATTGCGTCAATGACGGCCGAGGGGGAGGACGCCATGGTCTTATCGGGTTTGGTAATGCGGTGGAGAGTAGAGGTTGCGGTGGTCGCCGGGAGGAGGCCACTTTTAATTTTCAAGCCGCGGTGGGAGGATTTCGGGGAGGCGTCATAGGCAGTATTGGTGCGGTTTTTAATCTTTTGTAGTATATCTGTGGTGGTGGTTCGGAGGAGAAGGCGGATGCGTGCCTGGCATCTTTGACTGACTTCGGTAGGGGAAAGGTAGTCGGAGGTTTGCAGGAGGGTTTGGGCGAGGGGAAGGGGGCCTCTGTTGGTACTACATCGACGGAGTTTGCGGATGAGTTTACGCGTCTTTTTAGATAGCCAGGTGGGGTTAACGGATGAAGTAGCGGGGCGGGGTTTCTTCGGGGGAAGGAGGGGCCAGATGGTGGCTGCGTGGTCCATATGTTGGGAGAGTAGTGCGGTGAATTTGGACGCGAGGGTGTCGAGGGTGTCGGGAGTGGCCTGGGAAGGGGAAGTATTTATAATTTCCGCGTGGAGGGAGGCTGTGTTGTTGAGAAGGTAGGGTGTGCTACGTTGGTAGGATGTAATGTGATGTGGCTGGAGTGGGAGCTTAAAGGAGAATTTGCGGGTGGTGTGGTGAGGGCGTGGTGGGTCGTGGGCCGTGGGTGGACGAGCGATTAGGGAGGAGGGGGCAGGGATGACGAGGTGAATCGCCGAGTGGTCGGAGAAGTGTGATGGAGAGGTAAATATTGAGCATGATGGAGGATTGAGGCTTAAGGGGGAGGGGGGTGGAGTGAGCCAGTGGTCGAGGCATCCGTCGCTGCGGGGGAAAGTGGGGAGGGGGGGGTGGAGCGGCCGAAGGTGGTGTTTGAGGAGTGTGGTGAGGGCGGGGTTGCCCCTACCTGGTGTGGTGGTCGTTTGGAAGTCGCCTCCCCAGAGGACACGGTGTGTTGGGTAGTCGTCCGTGAGTCTGAGGCCCCATGCCGCGACTTCCGCGTATAGGCGGGTGAGATGGGTGCTGTGGAGTTGCGGCATGTAGACCCCGAGAAGAAGGTAAGGGTCACCTGAGTGGGGTACGAGTTTAAGTCCTGCGATGTGTGGAATTAGGTGGGGAGGGGGGGTGAGGACGGTTGCGGAGTTGAACGACTCCCTGCGGACCGCAAACAGAACGCCTGCGGAGGGCAGTGGCACAGCTGAGTAGCGAGGACGTGAGCTTTTGAGGAGGTAGTGGGGGAGGGCGACTCGCCAGCGTGATTTGTGGGTGTTGTGGGTGGTTTCTGTGAGGATGATGACATCAGGGCGGTGGGTGGTGGCGAGGTGCTCCACATCCATGATAGATGTGTGGAGGCCCCTGGTGTTGAGGTTAATGAGGTGTAGGGGCTGTGGAAGGTGATGGGGAAGAATTGGTGTGGGGTGCGGGCAGGTCTTGAGGGGGGGGTTGGCTTGGGGGGGAGTGTTGTTGCTGGGTGTGGGGGTGTCGGAGGTGGAAGGGTGTGTCAGGTGAGGGGGTGTGGTGTGGTGGTCGGTGGGGGGTAGGGCGGGTAGATTGGGGAGGGGTGGGGGGAGGGATGGAGTGGGGGTGGGTATGGATAAGGGGGTTGGAGAGGGGTGTATTTGTGCGGGTGAGGGGGAGGGCTGATGAGAGTGGAGGGCTGCCCGAAGTTGTGAGCGTCCGACAGGGAGGGAGGTGGAGCGAAAGACGTGGTGCCACAATAGAGAGTGGAGGGAGTAGACTGAGTGTATGGGGTCGAAATGTGGGGGGTCGTAGGCTTGGTCTGCAGGGGCCGTGAGGATAAAGTACGTGTGAAGGAGGACGTGGGTGCCACAGGACCATGCGCGAGATACGTCGTTCTGGCGAGGGGGGTTGAGGAGGCGAGGTGTGAGGAGGGGGGGGGGGGGGGGACGAGTTCCAAGAGGCGAGGAGGGAGAGAGTGCGGGTGAGGAGGGATGGTGGGGGGTGGTGGTGGAGTGAGTCGACCCAAGTGGCGGAATCGTGCGTTACGTGTAGAAGGCCGAAGTGGGAGTGCTGCCATGTGAGGACGAGGAGGGAGTTGTGGGGTGTGCCCGGTCGGGGAGGTGCGCCCCTGTTTTTAAGGTTAGTCCACTGGCTGGGGTATACGTGATGGCTATGAAATGTGTCCACTTCAATGTTTGTGATGATAGAGTATGTATT
>JAPMLY010002468.1:0-47153 GCA_026401115.1 Tetraselmis chui
GGCAACCATGACTCCGGAAGGATGCATGGGGGGGGGGGGGGGGGGGGGGGAGAAATTGTCATCAAGGTCAGCTGCCTCACGGGCTCAGCTTAAAAAAGCGACCATGATAAGGGATGGGTTAAGCAATGACACTGATGGGTAAGTTGTTGATGTAGTGTGACACAAGGGGTTACCCGGATCAGGACTACAGGCGCCATGTTTTGTATGTTAACCCCTTTCAATGCTACTCTTCCAGCGAGGCTCGAACTCGCGACCTCAGGATCTCTGCGACTCACGGGTGTAACAGTCCTGCGCTCTAGCCAACTGAGCTATGGAAGATTCCTGTCCAGTCGGTATGACAATAAATTTAATCACTCCTGTATGACTGGCATCTCGTTATTATGATTGGTTGTGACCGTCCAACCTGCCAAGTGTGGGTCTCTTCAGCAAGGTGGCCGAGCCAGTGCGCGGTTGCGCCTGTTCATTTACTATCCGGTACCATGTTTCATTTACAACTAGCGCGGAAAAGTGGGCGCGAGCTGAAGGAAAGGAAGTTATGTTTGCGTGCGTAAATGGTATTCTAATTGACGCCTTCGCATGATTTCTTATGTCATTGATTTATGAGATTTTGCAAATTGAGTCACGTTAGTTGTGAAAGGAAGTAGTCTTTGCAAATATCCGTAAAATATATGTAAATGCATCATATCACATGTTTGCCGTGCTTCGGATTCCGTGCTGACCCTCTTGTCACTCCTGCCCTTTTGTTTCCCCTCCCTTTTTCCCTGTCAGTGCTCATGTTGTTTCTCTTGTAATCAAATATCATGTCGAAGCATAGAACAGACATGAAGGTGGACGAGGCCTCAAAGTACATGTACATAAGAATGGAAAAGTCACCGCAAATCGGCAAATCAGCGTCTCTTCGACTTGAGCCCTGCGCATGGGGATTTACATGTTTCATATGAAATTGGCCGAAACTCGAAAGACGCCACTTCATTAACGCCCCAAAAGACAATAAACCTCCTCGAGCTCGCAGGAACAGAGCCAACAGAGAGGACACCCGCATGTCCGGTTCACATGTTGGAGCCCTAAAACTTATCGCACAATAAGTTCCGTCATTCGCGGATGGTGGCCAAGTTCATCATAAGTTCCGTCATCGACCGCTTTTATTAGTAAAATAAAAACTTTCAATCGATAGATTGATTCTCTTCCAGCGAGGCTCGAACTCGCGACCTCAGGATACCCGCAATTCTGTAACAGTCCTGCGCTCTAGCCAACTGAGCTATGGAAGATGTCATCAGATTCAAATGTTATGTTTATTAGGTTTAAGTTTCCTTACAGTCCCATATCCAATCAGCATGATGGCCCTTCATCATAAAAACTAATATTATGAGGGCAGTTTTGTCTATTTTATTACAATGTAAGACTCTATATGTCATCGTAGAAGTATTTATCATATTACTGATCTGGAAGCGCAATATTTTTCAGCAAGGATTGGGCGAAGTCCGCCTGTACAGCAGCCCGACGATCACCGTAACAAACTGTGGAGACCACCAAGCAAAAAGACGAAAGCAGGAGGGGAAAAAACCTAAGTCCGAGGAACAGGAAGGGATGCCACAGCGTCAGCATTGCCCTCCATAACAAACTGATATGTAACTACCGTCGTTACATCAGGTACCTAGTATATAGGTGCCACTGAGCCACAAGAGTGGCGGCACCATCATCAGACGACCGACTAAAGCGATCAAATTATAATACTTTTGAATTGTCTTTACGGAAGCACCGCAGACACGAGGACAGGGACGAGGGATTGCTATATCCTGAATTAATATAGTGTTTTTTGGGAATTAAATTGCGGTAATAATATGCCGGCAGGGTTTTACAGATTGACGATATTGGCAGTAAATCCTAAATAGACCGGGAAAACAACGATTTGTTTTTTAATTGCAGTTTATAGTCAAGGGCCCAAGTCTGACCGCAGACGCTATTCACAGCTAGTTCTGAGGTGGGGCCGTGGGGTGGGCAGCTCGTGTGCCACGATCGATGCGGCGCGGGATATCGCTGCGCCAGGCTAGTCGCTACCGGTACCAGTGCCGTTTCGCTAGTCGCTACCTCGGGATGGGCTGATATGTTGAGGGATCGCACCACCCGCGCCGCAACGACCGCGGTACACGGGCTGCCCGAGTGCCCGCCACCCCTCAGAATTAGCTGTGAATATCTGCGATCGGAATAGGGCCCGCCTAATTGACAAAGAAAGGCAAACAGCAATCGTTGTCAAGTGTGGGTTACAAGAAGAACAAGATGAGCACGGACAGGGAAAGTGGGACGGGAAGCAAAAGGGCAAGGGTGACAAGAGGCTCACGGAATCCAAAGCACGGCAAAAGGAATGCACTACATTGTGCACAAACTTCGCACATCATTGTCAACCTGGTCTAATTCTCATTTCTAGCATATTATTTATAAACCGCCATTTCACAAGATGCCACGTGGATACTTCTGATACCGCCACTACTTGCAAAAACAATTTAATATACTATACCACCCGCATCAGACTACCTGTACTGACGTGGTTTTCCACTGTTTTTATTGTACCGTTGATTCTGAATTGGTTGGCTGAGGGCAAGGTGTGTGATGACAGGCTGGCAGCTTGTTCTCAAATCATGCCACCACGTCGTCATCGGAGCTCTTTATATGTGTACGTCGGCGAATAGCAGCACATGTACTTTGTACGGGTACGAGGGACAATAGTCACGCGCCACTGAGGCACTGAACGCCATCATGAGCGCTTTCCGAGTGCGTGTCACGCTGCACACCTCACCAACAAAGCCGTCCTCTGGTGGAGACTTATCCCCGACCCCTTTTGCTTGGAACTGAAGTGCATAACTATTTGTCGACGTACACCCTTGACTGTTGACAGGTGCTTCGCCCCTGCGCGTGCTGCGGGAATACGTCCGCGGGAACACCAGCGCTGAGGCTGTGAGCGTCCCGAATGGGTTGCCACATCAATTCAACATTGGTTTAGGCGGGACGATAAACTATTTAGCACTGGAAGGACTGGAGTGCCTTCCGGAGTGCATCACGGCGGCTCCAACAGAAGTACATAATCAGTGTAGTATGGCACGGCGTTGGTGTTACTGAGAAACGACTGCTTTACGCTGAAACTCAAGACACGGACAGGCCCTACTCCGCCCGCGGCGGTTCAGTGGCGGGGTGATGCCGCCGCCGCTCGGGACCTCATTTTATATTTATATGTCTCGGTAACCTTTTTATCGGAGCCTACCAAGGTTGATTTTCGATTGCTCGTGAGGAATCAAAGGCGCTACTATGACATGCTGGAACGCCATGCGGTCGTTATCGTCCGGACTGGCGACAATCTCCTCCTCTCTCCCAGCGGCAGCCGATCTCAAAGCAAGCAATTCCATGTTGGGGGGTCTCCACCCAACGCGGCGCTGCGACTGGGGCAGTTGTTTCTACGACAGACGACGGCCTTGGGAAAGACAATGTAGAGAAAGGGGGGCAATCGCTGGATGTTGTGCGACACTTCGGGTGTGTTGTAGCGGCAGCGGTGGGGACGGGGGTGGAGGGCAACCGGCGAGGCGCATCACTGACACGTCTCGGATCGGGCTCAAGTCGCAACTGAAGCTGGTCAAGCTCAAAAAGGTGCTACCGGCGAAACTACCCCCGCATCGTCTGCGCTGGATTTGAATTCTTGAAAATGGAGAGAGTTCATTGACGGGACTGGGTGTGTGTGCGGGCGCAGGAACTGTCGTCTGCGCCGAAAGAGAGAGCGGTGGTGCGTACCAAACACCGAAAGAAGAAGTTGACGGTGGAGGAGAGAGAGGTGCAGCGGGTGGAGGTGGCTCGAGCGGAGGCGGAGGCGAAGAAGATGGGGGCGGTGTCGTTTCGGAGCCTGTTTGGGTCCGACGGCCTGGCCAACCCGCCGGTGCTGCTGGTGGACGGCTACAACGTGATCTTCGAGGCGCGCAAATCGACGGGGAAGGCCGGCACCAAGTTGGACGGCGACCTGATGGACCAGTACCGTCGCGACCTTGCGCTCAACCTCGACTGCTTTAGTCACGCACGGGGTGAGGAGCCGAGGCAGGCACGCAGGCAGGCAGCCACCGCTGTTTGCGCCCCTTGTTCCAGAGTGGTGTTGCAAAGTGTTTACGAAGATATGAGTGTTAAGTGAAATGTATGAAGATCACGATAACGTTGTATATTGATAAATCCTGACTTCTTCCGCAATGCGTTTTGCTGCTCATGTTCCCTGTGTCACCACCTCCTGAACTCCTTACGAAAGTTTGCACGCTGTTGCTCTTCCCTCAACTATTCCAGGAGTGAAGGTTATGCTCGTGTTTGATGCACTGAACGGAGCCGCAAGGCGATCCACCGTCACAGAGACTTCAAAATCGGTGCGAGACACAACATCACACACACACACACACACACACACACACACACACACACACACACACACACACACACACACACACTCTCTCTCTCTCTCTCTCACACACACACACACACACGCGCGCGCGCACACACACTCAGACACACACTTACCCCCCCCCCCCCCCCACACACACACACACGAACACACCATCACACACATACATCTTTATCCTTCCCCAGACGCCCCCTTGCCACTCTGTTGCCAATCAGGGGTGTGTCGCTGCCTGTGTTCAGGGGCTGGACGTGGTGTGGAGCGGGGAAATGGACGCGGACACCTACATCTCCTGCAAAGTGTCAGAGCTGTACGGCGAAGGCGTTCCGTATGTGAGTCCCCCTCTCCCCAACTACCACCCCTGCTGCCATAACCAGATTTTATTAGCATCATGTCAAACTGCCAAACATTTTCTCAATCCTCTCACATGAACATATTTCCGGTATTGCATTAGATTGTGTGCGGGTATTCAGTCTTTTACATTTTGGGGGTTACTGGTAGAGATTGGGTTTATCTTTTTCATTCGGAGGTCAGCTGGTTTGGTGACCATGTGGGCTCCGCAGGTGTTTGTTGCGTCCAATGACGCGACGCTGCAGACGACAAGTCGCGCCAACCGGGCGTATATTGTGTCCGGGCGCCGGCTGATCCGAGAGATGCGGGAAGTGGACAAAAAGGTGAGGCGAAATAATTGCATTGGGAAAGGAGAGGGGAGAAGGAGGGTGGCACGTACTGCCTTGGAAGGGGAGAGATTGATGGGTGACGGGTGGTGTTGGGTTGCGGCAGGCGCAAGAGGCGTTGCGGGAGGCGAAGTATGACACGCTCCGTCGCGGAGTGGGGCAGCTGCGAAACAACCTTCCCAGTGGAACGTTTGCCAAGCTAGAAGAAATGCGGCAAGCGTAGGGTCCCCTCCACAGATCCTTGCCTCTCTGCTCCCCTCCGTTCACAGAATCCCCCTTTACACACAGGTTGTCGCACGCGCGAAAGTGTACACCAACTTTCACCCATACACACACACACACAAGCACACACACGATGCAAATCCACACTCTCTCTCGGCACGTTTGTGTGTGTGTGTGTGTGTGTGTGTGTGTGTGTGTGTGTGTGTGTGTGTGTGTGTGTGTGTGTGTGTGAGTGATATTTATACTCAACACAAGTATCTTCATTTACTTACACACGTGCTTGCTATCAAGCAGACAGATAGACAAACAAGCCCTGATCCAGGCAACCAGACACGCTCAATGGCCTAGGCACGCACACGCGTGCACGGTGTCTTCCGGGGCGCAGTAGAGCATGTAGCCCATCCCCTATGTTTGCCTACTCCTGTCTGGTGTATTTGAGTGCTTGGCGGGAGAGGTGATGCAAGGAGCACACTCTATCAAAGAGTTGCGGCTTTAGTCTGGGTGTGTGCCTCGGTCTTGGCGGTGGGCCAGATGTGCTCATGTGCAGCGGCTCATCACTGACGGTTTGGCGAGTTTTCTGGTTGCGTGTCCGTTATGAAGCGTACTCAAGTGTGTTGCGGTGGTTGTGATGCAAAACAGGGGGCGGAGGCCTTACAAGGATGCGAGCGAGGATGGCGACGACGACAGCGGCACACCGATTGACGATTACCTGCGCAGCCTGCGCGCAAAGCAGAGCCGGCCGCGATGATCGGTGCAGAGCGCGCGGAGTGGGGGGCAAGGGGGGGGGTGAGCGCATTGCTCTGTTGTCAGAAGTCGCTGCAGCTCACGGTCATGATGGGTCATAGGCTAGGGGTGAAGCAGTGGCAGCGTACTATGCTGTCGTAGGGATGTCGTTCGGATGGTGTAGTTGCAAAAGAGAGCATAAAGGCGGTGACGCTGCTTGCGCTATTTATGAGATGCAGGTGTATTACGGTTTTATGACACATGTAGCATACTGATTTGTCCGCACTTTTTCACGATTTTGGTTATTTCCTGATTTTGGTTATTCGTGACACATCGCGATTAAGCTGCTTCACACCCTCGATGTGTCACGCGGCCACTGAACCTGACATAGACACTGCGCACATCGACAATACGCGTGCCACGCGGATAGGGGTTATTTGAAGGACTGATCTGGTCAACGCACCCAAATGAGGACAGAGGCGCGAGCAGGAATGATGCACTTTTCGTCATGGAGCACTCATTCTGCCCCAATCATGCTCTGATGTGTTGCAAAAGTACGCTTCCTCCGGTTCCTCTGAATTCTTTCATCCCCAGCGCATCACTCCTCACACACACACATGCACATTCCCAATAACATATGCGCTGCTCATACCGTTGGCGGAAGAGGAATATGGTCATCGACGATCCAAGATATATCATTGACGAGCTATAACCAACGAATTAGCGCGGTTGCGGTCAGTGGAGAATAAAATTAAACGGCATGATAACTAATGTTTCATTGAACTAGTCAGTAGGGCGATGATGCTCGACACTTACACTGACATTTCCTTGTCTGGTTTGATGTTATTTTGTTCTTCGGCGAGAATTTGTTAACCCGTATTTGACAATTCCGTTTGAAGACAGTTGTTTGGTGTTGGCGGTGACACACATCTCAATTTTCATAATATGGGTAATTATGTTTAGGAAATTGGATACCTTTCCATTTACAAACGATAATATGCATGTTAACATAAAACAAGCTGATAATAGCGACGTCTGTGCGCATACCCCACCAACACTTGCGGCTGCACAATCACGGGTGTCCTTTCAATCTAACATTCACGCAAATCAAAATCAAGGGAGAGAGAGAGCGCGAGGGAGAGAGAGAGAGAGAGAGAAAGAGCGAGGGAGAGAGAGATAGAGCGCGAGGGAGAGAGGGGGCGCGAGGGAGAGAGAGAGCGAGGGGCAGAGAGGGAGGTGGGGGGGGGGGGGGGGGGGGAGAGAGAGAGAGTGACAGTTAGCCGTCTAAAGCTAACTGCTAGCACAAATATGTTCTGTTATGTTTATTTCAGTCGTTGTTTGATGTCAGAGTGGTAGTGTAAATGGGAAATGATGAGAGGATATCGCACTGCTTGTACTTTAGCAGTATGTGTTGTACGTGAACAAAGGAGTTGTTAAATGGTTCTGTCACCTCCCTCCACTGCACTGGGCTTATATAGGTTTTTGCCGAGATAGCTTACGCCTGCTCACACTCGCTTACGTGACATACGTTAGGGCTTTCCAACCGTCGTCAACAGTCTAGTGACGCGGCTCGACTAGCATGGAGAATCACGACGCGGCTCATTCTGCATCGGAAACCTCGCTTATGCGCGTCATTTGGCTAGTTAGATTAATTGTGCGTATTTGTACGTACCGGGAGGTACTGGTCGTACAGTACGCATCATAACCCTTGTGAATATTGCATTAGCGACGTACCCACGTTGTACGTCCGTCCGATGGAAAAGCACGAATTAGAATCAATAACGAGTACACGTACAATGTCCTCCAATGTACTGTTGTAAGACTGTACTCGTCACACTCGTACCCTCCCCCTCTTGATAGATCTGTGAGGCCGCCGTGAGGTAGAACTCCGTGGTCTAAGCTCGTTTACTGAAGCACTTACTTGGACTCAGGAATGCGCGGTGGGTGAGCGTGCATGAAGTCGATGTACGCCTGGGTCTTGGCAAATTTGTGCCATTGGGACGTCTCCAAGAAATCTTGTAAAGCCGTTGTTCGGTGGACCTCGTTTAACCGGTGCCAGATAAGTGGAATGTCGTCATCACGGAAGTGCGTCATCAAGAGCAAATATTTGCCTCGTCGCCCAGGTAACGACTTGATGCACACAAGAGAATTGTGTGAGACGTCGAACTCCTCGTCGTCTCCTCCTCGTCGAAGAGTCACCGGGACAGCTGATCGTAGTGGAGCGGTAGAGCATGGTCGTAAATTGTTCACATGGAACACATGATGTAAACGTACTATCGTTGGGAGCTTCAATCTGAAAATGCATTTCCCAATTTGCTCCTCCACTGAAAAAGGTCCAAGCTGTATGTCTCTGAGTTTCCTGTTAGGCTGTCCGCGAAGAAAAAGGTTTGGTGTGACGACTGGCACCTTGTCTCCTTTGACGAAGTGTTGCGTTGTAGACGGTTATGTGCGTGCTTGCATCTCGTCTTTGTGTAGCTGAATCACAGAGCGTACCATGGTTTATATTTCTTGTAACACTCGTAACCGCTTTGTTGCGTCTTGCGAAACCGGAATTGACGGTCGCATGCTAAACAACAAATCTGGAGGCTCATGAGGAGAGAATCCAAAATTAGCCTCGAACGGGGTGTGTTCAATTCCGAGTGCATGAGAGGCGTTGTACGCAAATTCCACTCGCGGTAGCAAAGCTGTCCAATGAGAGCCGTCATAACAACAGAAGTAACGAAGAAGCTACCGAAATGTGTTGTTCACTCGCTCCGTCAGTCCGTCTGTCTCAGGGTGTCGAGTGGAAAACATGTTCAAGCGCGTTCCGGGGCGTCGCCAAAGTGTCTGCCAGAAGCCACCGCACCGTACCCTTTCTGAAATACCTCAGCGGTTCACCCCTTTAGCTCCTCTTTTATCGAAACTTCCATATTGTTTTTAATGGGAGATGAGGATGACGTCGCAGCGAATACCGGCGACATCTTGCCCCCAACTGGAGTCGGTGTTATCCTTCATTCGCGGTCGCCTGAAGCTGAAACCGGTAAGGAAGCCATATCACTGACTCTGATTCTCTCTGAAATCTCGCGTTCTCAACCTTATTTTCCCAAGAGACAAGCTAGGCCTCCCTATTCTTGCTTCCCTAATATGTCTTCTATGGTTGTGCCCGAGCAGTTTTATATTTCTCTTAGGGTAGGTGGTTTGCTGAGTGTTTTCCGAACGGGCTTTTTGTTTTAACCGTAGAGACGAGCGCTCGCGACAAATACCGCCGGATAATCGCGAGTAAGCTCCCAGAACGGTATCACTTTGGCGCACCTCATCCGCAGCCGGCGAAACGCAGCCGTCCCATTCGCGAAGCCAAGTTCAAAGGCAAGTATTGTGCACCTTCTCCCGAGTCAAGTGGTTCCAGTGGGAACCAAAGTTTTGGGGATAGTGATAGCACGGAGCCGTTGGTGAGTGACGATGACGTCATCGCCCAACGGCATAGCTTACGCGTCCCGCCGCCCGAGACCGCACTGCTTGCGCTGCTTAGCCGAGACGGAAGCTATTACCATAGGAGCTGAAAATGGGGTTACCACAACCCGTCTTTATAGGTATGTTTATGCTTGGTGGTTGCGCGCGGCTTCATTCCAATGTTTTAAGGTTATTTACCTCTCGCTTACGCAGCATACTCGTGTGTTTTTTTATTTCACTCTCTTTAGGTGCCAAGAGACCGCGTGCGTCGTATGTAATACTTCTATAACGACTCACGTCGTTTATGACGTGAGGGCACTTAGTGACACCATCCGCTTGAAGATGTGGAAAGGTGTCGCTGGCACGAAGGCAGGCATCGCCGGCAAGTGGTTCGAGGTGAACGGCCCTGTTCCCGAAGACGCAATGCACTCCATCGCCCTTAAGGCCGGCGCGCAAGAGTTCGAGCCCGATACGAACTCGAAGCGCGTCAGTCTTGGCTATTGTTTTGTCGATATGGATACTCTCGCGGCTTTCTGCAAAGGTCAAGGTTTATTCGCTTTTTCGGGGAACGGGTCGGTTTCGGTATGTGTGGTACCGGTGACCATGACATACTGCCGTACTAAAGTTGGGTTTCAAGCGTATACTACTTCCGTGAGGGTAGAATACAATGTTGTCACCATTCCCGTGCAAAATGACGCACAAATAGATTGGCCTGTGGACTACGAGGCGGACATTAGAATGTGGCCCTTCCGGCCAAGCTCCTCGTACTACATGCCCAAGACCGCCATACATGAGTGGATTGGAGAGAAGTTGAAAGCTTTGTCCGCCGCGGAGCGTAAGAAATCTGCCGCTATTCGGCTTGTTAAGCCCGAATTAAAGATTGCGGTTGATGCATTCGAGTCGCAGGAGGAGGATTCTTTCGAGGACTCTTTCAGTGACCGTGACGATTCGGATGGGGGTGCGATGCTGGAGGAACGGGCGGAAAGGGCGGAGCGTATGGGTGTGGCGCGCCGCGGCCGGAAAGTTAGACGTGGATACGGTGGCCGTGGCAAGTGGGGGGGCTTAACAATAGAGTGGAACCTATTGTGTTGAGATACAACCAAGCAATCAAGGAGCATAATAGGTCGCGTGAGAAGCAAATCATGCGCGTCAACCGGAAGTGGAAGGGGGGGTAGTGGGTGACTGGTGCTGTGAAATAAACCCGCGCATGTAGCGCGAAGATATGTGAATCTGCGAGTTCATTTAACAAACACAAGGCAATCCAATTTGAATCACACTTGTTCTTCATGCTCACATCATATGGGGGGGGGGGGGGGGGGGGGGGGGGGGGGGGGGAGGGGGGCAATGCAGAACCATGTTATGGGTTTGTGTGCTAATCAATTCTCATGCATGTGCATATCAGTATCGTCACGGAGTACTATCACTATCATCACTACTATCATGTGCGATCGCTTCCTTGTTGCTGTAAGATCCCCGCTTCTTACGCTCAGGAGTGGGCACATCCCCGTGATGATGAAGATTAGTATGGATAGCTCCCCAACCCTCCTTCAACCGCTTGCCCGGTTGCTTGCTCGTCTCCTTCTTGAACGCCTCTTTTGTGATGGCATGGAGATGCTCCGACCCATGACAACTATAGTTGAGCAAGTCCCCGTAGCGTTCGATGAACCCCGGCACGTGGCATTGGAGGACATGCATGTAAACGGTGGCGTGATCCGAATGGCCTGCAGCGTTGGTGAATGCCTTCACGAATGCCTCGGCAAGTGTCTTCACAAGCGATGCCCGGCGCTTACGATCCGACAAGGGTGGCAACTCCTTGGTGGCGAGGGTTTGTATAGGCGTCAACAATAGATCCCATACCTGTTGGTACGACCTCCAAGCCATCTTCGCCTTCGTGACGTCTGCATTATTGAGCTTGTACTTCCCAGCGACGTAGTCAAGCAGCTTCCCATGTGACAATAACAGCTTGTTGCACTCCTCTCCGATGAAGGACTCCTTCCGGTGCCCAATGGATACCGAATCTTGCTTCTTAGACTGCCTCTTCTTGGATGATACTTTGATGCCAATGGTGGCCAACATCCAATCTTGAAGCGCCTCGATGTCCGCTTCGCTCGTCCCGCAATGCCGTTGGGCGGTTTGCCAGTAGAGATGGGCAACAACCCGGAGGTTGATGTGGAGCAAGTCCGGAATGCGGCGGGATGGGTCGATGTGTAGCAACGGGACGTGCATGTACCTTTGGGAGTTGTGTTGCCGCTGCCAAGTGAGCCGGGCGTTGGTTGTGGCGGAGGTTGGCCCATGCTCCCCTTCTTTCGTGACTTTCTTCTTGCAACACGGACATACGTAGGGGCACTTCACCTTCCCCTCAAGCTCCGCGTGCGCCGCCATAACTTGCCATTCGAGAGTCCTCTCGATCACCCCCCGCCGCACAAGGGACTCCCACGGGAGGTGAAAATTGGATGTCCGACTCGTGCAGCAATTACACCCGCACTCAGCTCCGCATCCGCATCCCCCCCCGGTGGCGTTTAAGTACTTATTGTCGCCCCCCTCGCACAGATGCGGTATCACCGTTGTCCCATCCGGAAGCTCCACGCCGTCCCTCGCAATCTTATTTAGCTCGTCGTAGTATTTCCATCCAAGCTCTTTCGCGATCTCATACGCATCGTCGCCTTCATATAATAGCGCCGGTATGTGAGCGAGGGGGCTGTTGTTGCCGACCCCATCGAGCCTTACCACTTTGACAGCACTCGTGGTTTGCTTGCATCCTCGGTATGTTTGGGCTGAGTCCGTCGTGCTCTGCAAGAACACCTCGTTCGCGAAGTCGAGGTGCTCCTTCAAGTCCCATATTTTCTTGGCCACGCAACTATGCAAGTTCAAGTGGGCTGCGGTTATGTTCGAGGCTGAACGCGAATGCAATACGCCGTCTTGATAACTGTAGTCCATTCCCGCATCAAAGTTCAACTCCTCCCGGAACTTCCGGATTTGCCGCACGGACATGTTGCTCGACATCTGCGGTGCGGGGAGAACGTACGGGACATAGGACCCCTTATCCGCGTCAAATTCCTGGCCGGTGAGACGAATTAGGCGCTGCGTCTTTTTATAGCTTACGCGTAGCTTTGACTTAATGTTGCTGCCCTTCCTTGCCGACCAGAACTCCTCGACGTCCTCCACGGCTCGCTTAACAGCTCGTTTGCAGCACGGTTGTAGTACTCCCGACGGTCTGTCCGCCTCCTCTCTTGAAATTTCCTGTGGCTGCTGTTGCTGACGCTGCTGTTGTTGCTCCTGCTGGGCTGATTGCTGACGCCGTTGCTGAAGCTGGGTTGGCTGCGTCCGCGGTTTCGGCGGCTTTCCCTTATCACCGAAACGCTTTTGCAGCCGACCCGCCACGAATGCTTGTAGCCGTTCCCCCTCGGTCACCGAGCTCGCGAGGGGCTTACAGTCATTTAACAAGCACGAGATGTCACGTGCAACCCTTGCTGCTGTCGAGTTGGTGAACGCTTTTGGCATGGTGATGCGGCGTTCTTTTTTCGCCGAACCCTTTTGACCCATAGCGACGTCGAGTTCTTCGTGAAGCTCGACCGCAGCCCGCCTGTGCTTCAATCCGGCGACATGACGAGCAGCTTGGACTTCGTGTACCTTCCTCTTTAAGCTAGCCACTGTAGCCTTAAGCTGTTTATCATCAGTTATCGCCTCACTCAATTTTCCCTCCACCGCTGAGAACTCTACGTCGCGCTGCCGCTGCACCCTTTCCTCATCCTGTGCGTTCGCTAACGCTTCCGCTAGCAATGTTATCTCAGAAACTTTCGCTAAGATGTCCTCCTCGAGCACTTGCCGTGCCAATCGTTCCCGTTGCGTGCTGGCCTGCCACTCCTGCACTTTTCGCTCGAGGAACCGGATGCGCAAGTCGCTAGCTGTTTCTGGTGAGTTGTCGTTGTTATCGGTGATGGTGCTGTTTCCAGGACGTTTGGCCTTTTTGAAGCGCCCGGTTCCCGGAACGCGCTCCGAGTGTTTATTGCTCGATGTGCCAAGGAGTGTTTTTTGCTCGTCACCTTGCTGAACACTTATGTCGACAAGGCCGCGCTTTAGAATACCCTTCCATAGCTGCGGACCCCGCCTAGTCGATTGGTTCCGAGTTCTAGCCCCGGTTGGAGGCGGAGGAGGGTGCTCCGCCGCATCCATGATGGCACTTTCGACTCCTCCCTACTTCCCGGCGACTAAATATGTCTCCCCCCCCCCCCCACCCATGCATTATAATCAGTGGAGTCACACTAGCAGCGGTAAAATTAGTTGGTTACATTACGACCTCAACGGGACGAATACGCTATTGATGGAGGGCTTGCGGTGGGTAGCCGAGCCGCGTGAGCGCCGGGGGGGGGGGGTTGTTCCAGCAATGCGTAGCCAGCAGCCTCCGGCGTCCGCGAACGGCAAAGAAGCACGCACTACTGCATTCAATGTTTAATGGGCGCCGAAGTTTGCGGTCGAATGTGCGCCGCGGAAGGCCATTCGTCCGCAGATGGAAGGCCAATAGCTACATACCTGTAGCAGCGCATCAGCACAGGTCTACGCACAGTTCTGCACATTTCCCAACAGAGGCCTGCAATTTATGAAGCATTCCGATGTCCGCGTTCGGGGTTTTTTCGGGACCCCGAAGTACCGATTGGTACAGGTACTAGTACCCGCGGGAATCGATGTGTACTTACCTACTCCGGACGATAAAATTTTAAAAATTTCTTACAAGAAAAAGCAGTGGAGGCCACCAAGCAAGAAAAAGAAAGAAAGGAAGAAAAAACCTAAGCCCGAGGAACAGGAAGGCATGCCACAGCATCAGCACTGCCTTCCTGAAAAGCGTCGCGGAGATAAGAACCCAGAGTGCCATGAAGAGCAGCAGAAAGACGTTGCATGAATTCTCGTCGCACATCCCCCAAAAAACGCCGAAACGGAAGAGAAGTAGATCGACGAACAAAATGCTGCATACGGACATAACTGTCAGAGCGCAAGGAACGAGAGTCAGCGGCCCCCATGCCAGGGAAGCGACGTACAGCCACCAAAATAGCCAAGCGATCGACCAACTCAGCCGCCATCGGCGCCAACCGGCCCCCATCCTCCATGGCGAAGGGGTAGTAGTCATGGACCGACTGAACCGAAGGCGTGCCAAGCAAAGCGGAAGTGCGGAGGTCCGCATCAAGTTTGCCTTGCTGAGCTCCCAATGCAAGGCTGCCAGGGAGTGGAAGGCGAGCACCTATACGAGGAACGTTGGTGTTCGTGCGAGCACTTGTAACCGTCACATCAACAACAAGATGGCGGTGCGGAGCCATGAAGTCCAACCAAACCACATCCCCAGGACGATCACGTGAAGCTCCCGACCGAATACGGCGGACCTCCAACCGCAAGTCCCGGCCCTTAGTAGCCCCCGCTTCAAGCATGAATTCTTCAAGCACGTGGACAATGCGGTCATGGAGTTGAATGATATACCAAGAGCACGGGCACCGGGGGATATGGTCCATGAGCATAGCGGCTGTTGAGCGCTCACCCGACATAAAGATGCCCGATACCGTCGACGAAGATCCATACCCGCGAGATTCTGAAGGGGCCTCATTGCACCGAGGGCATTTTCGAACATGAGCGGCGCGCTCCGCAGTCAAGCCAAGCACCCGGTGGGCTGCCATCATATAGCAATCGGATGGCACCTTGAAACTGGACTCATGTGAGGCGAAAAAGAGAGCCAAAGCCCCGCGACCCGTACCCGAAGTCACCCTCATATAGTCCGGTGGGGAAGGTCTGCAAAACGCCAAGAGGTCAAGGTAGGCCCGGGCACGAAGAATGCGCGAAATGCCCCGTTGGATGTGGCCCGGACGATAAAATGGAATTGGCATCAGTGGTTAATAATGGATAACAATGCCGCTTGATCATTTGAATTCATCGCATGATCGGAGAGATTCGAAATGAACTCCCGAAAGTTACAAATATTACGCTAACGACGTTCGCAGTTTCGTGCAACTCTACAAATCATACGCCAAGGTCATCCATCACTTTAGCGACCTTACATCGCCATTGACGGATTTACTGCGGACGAGGAGTTGTGAGTGCTACGTTAGCACTTTTTACGGGACTACACCGCGAGCTAAGAATCCCAAACTAGCATGTCAGCCGTACAACACAAGCCAAGTATAAGGTAATGGTCACAACCAACACTAACCCGTGGATCGAGACGCTGAAACCGTAAATCATCAACGTACGACAGTAATATCCCCCGGTACTGCGACTTTTGTGAGGAACACCGACTCGCGCCACTCGCCGCTACACGGGCACACATGGCACGCTACGTCGCGTAGCTAGGGCAACTAGGTACCATCAAAGCCTCGAGTCTACAACCTTACCTATCGGCAGTCAATGGCTTTTGCAAGGACCACGGACTCGAAGCGGTTGCCCTCGGCGACCTAGTCGGTAAGGTGAGAAAAGGACTTGCCGCCTCATTGGTCACCATTGAAGACACGCTAGTACGTGTACACCTACCAACCTCCATCGTCGTCAAAGCCCTACGCATGGCTCGAGCCCTACGCCTCCAACTCACGGATGCTACTACGCGTGCGTCGCTCCAAGCCAGCCCAACATGAGACCAAGTACGACTCCTACGGGCATGTACCGCTGTGGTACTACTCCACTTATTCTTCACTCGCGGGGGCTCTGGCTAGACTGCTTAACATAGGACCTCGTCGCCTCCGAGGAAGACGGAATTCGCTTATACCACCGTACAAGAAAGGGCCAACGTGGAGTGTCAGCGGAGCGCAAACTACTATGTCACCTTCTGCCCACGGTTCACAGATTCTATTCGACACACGCTCACGGGAGAAAAGTACCCGACAACGCGATGGGCGATCGACGCCTCGGAAAAACACGGAAAATGGACAACTAACACACTCACTTGATGGCTCAACGAGGTAACTTCGGCGATGCGGGAGCCGCTTACATAGTCGGCGTGACGCTACACAAGATAAAGTACTTGAGCGGCTTGTCAACGGAGTCAAGCGTCGTCCTTGACTACATCGACCCGACCGTCCTTGCATGACGATCAGAGTGGTTCCTCTTCGGCGGGCTTACACCGTGGGGTGGACAACCGATGACGATCAACCCGCCCAATGGCGACAACATGGCAAACGGAGCCTTCCCTGCTTTGTAAATGTTCGTATTGAAATTATAGAGGTTCAAATTACAATGGGGGCGGAAATAGTCGGGCGTTGCCATGACGTTACAAATTCTAACCGCGAGATCACGCATGTCACAGACATGCGTTACCCCTATATGACGCGCCGACACACAAAGGTCGTCCACCTTCTGCCTTTGCGCGAGCACAGCTCACGCAACCCTCCCTCCCGATTCCCTGAGTTAGCGTACGTACCGGACCCAGGGCCACTTGCGAGCAAACATGTAAGATATCTACACTTTTGGCAAACGGAGCCTCCCCCTGCTTTGTCGTAAATCCGCAACCATCAGCAGCACCGACTAGCGCCGTCGAATTTCTTGCGACGTACACATTTCGGTATTGTTCATGCTGTTCGACCGCTCATACGCCGCTTTGTTTTCGGTGTTACGGGCGGCCCACTTCATCGCAACAATAACAATTCGTCAAACCCCCGAGTCCCTCCATTCACCGTGTCAACCGCGAAGATACACTCCGCCTTCATTACTGAGGAATACTTGAGCAGATATGCCCTACGTACCTCCACATCTTCGGAACGCTAGCGCCGGGGCAGACGCTGGGGGAGCTCCGCCTGGCGGTCCTCCGCGCGGTGGCGGCGGTGGCGGCTTTGGAGATCGCAGGGGTGGCGGAGGAGGTAAATCAAGCTTTTCTGTCTTCCTCATCCGTATTTTCACCCTCCTCCGTGTTCTGCTACCAACCCTTCGGCGGCTGCTGCTGCTGCTGCTGCCGTTTGTCGCTCGAACGCTGACGGCAATTCAAATCTGGTGGCATCACTTGTAAGCTCAAATTTTATTTCTGCCTGTGGTATTTCCCGTATTGTGATATTTTACGGATGAATACATATCAATATTCAAGTTTCACCTCAACCGTCAGTTTGGATTCATGGATGTTTTTATTCTTTTGGGCGACAGCGACCACTGTCGACTGATCTCGTCGACTCCTCTCATCCCCCTTTACAGGCGGCTACGACGATCGCAGGGGCGGCGGCGGGGGTCGTGGCGGATATGACGAGCGCAGGGGTGATGCTGGTGGTATGGGCCGGGTTGGGAGTGGCGGGATGGGGCCGCGTTCTGGGAGCGCTGGGTTGGGCCCTCGCCCGGGGAGCAGCCAACTTCCAGTACCGGCGGCCGTGGCGGCAAGCGATCCTGAGGCCGCCGCTGATACTGGAGAGGAGGCTCTGGGACGGGACACCAAGCAGGGTGGAGCGCCCGTAAGTGCGTGGCGTCCCAGTCAGCGCGTGCTGGATATGACGCAGGAGCAAATCGACGAGATCCGCGCGCGACTGAAAGTGTCGGTGGAGAACGGCGACGACGGCAGCGGCTCCTCCGGCCTCAAGGGCGCCCCCATCGAGTCTTTCCACGACATGGTACGCATGCCTGAGCGCCCTCCCCAACCCCTCGCGTTACTCACAACGCAACCCTCGAAGACTCGCGCCCTCGAAGCCTTGAGGTGGTTCCGGTCGGAGTCTTTGCCGCCAAAAGCTGCAGCGACGGAGGAAATAACTACTTACAAAGTGCATACGACATTTTCACAATTATCGGCGACTTTCCCACCATTGCGTTTGCTTTAGCGGAATCATATCCAAACAAGATGGCATGGAAGATAGCACATTCTTTGAAGGGGGGAGTACCAGCACCCAACACCTCTGAGGCACCTTTGATGGCTGTCACCAAAAAGACCTGGGTGGCAGGGTTTGCATTTCTCTTTTTCATGCTTTCGAGTCAACATCTCCGTATGCCATGGACTGCTCTATCTTCTGCTGATGCTGCTAATGGTGGGCTTCGATGGAGTTAGGAGGGGTGTGGGGGCTGACACTGTGTGATGGCTGCAGAACCTTCACCGCGACATTCAGGCAGACATCCGCAGCCACGAATACGACTCGCCCACGCCCATTCAGTGTCAGGCGATGCCGGTGGCGCTTTCCGGACGGGACATCCTGGGCTGCGCCGAGACCGGCTCAGGCAAGACCGCCGCCTTTGCCATCCCCATGATCCAGCTGTGCCTGGAGGTGCCCAAGCTGCGCCGCGGCGACGGACCCATCGGCCTCGTCCTTGCACCCACTCGCGAGCTCGCGCAGCAGATCGACAAAGAGGTGCCCCCCCCACACACATTCCTGTCTCCGTTGTCCGCCTACACCATTGCATACTGAGGAGCTGGGCTGGTATGGGGGCGTCTTAGTGAGAGTGACACGCGTGGAAGCGTAATTGCAGGAGAGGTGGGGTGCGCGCAGAAAGATGAATGCGAATGGGTAGTGGATTTGGATTAAATGGGACGGAAGCAGATGGTGGCGCTGTTTGGGAATCAATAGGCGTTGGGTGTGAAGCGTAGATTATGAATGAAGCCCTGTTCAATGGCGGAACACTTGGGGGGGAGGGTTTCAGTTTTGCTGAGTGAATAATGTGAAAGGGTGTTGTGTTGTATTGTGTTGATGTCTCAGATAATTGCGTGTTGCCAGTTAGTCTGCATTTACTTTTAAGTATGCGTGTTTGCAAACTCGTGTCTTGAAGATGTGTGTTTTCATTGTGTGTATGTGGTGTCTGTGTGAGTGAAGGTGAAAGTCTTTCGGCGCCCGTCTTTCGGTGGGTTGAGAGGATGGGGTAGCGAGTCAGTTTTAAACGCGGGGCTCAGTTTCGACGGGCAGGAAGGTTGGCTAGAACGACTGGGCGTTAAAACCAGACAGCATCCAGACAACTGATTTTGGGTTGCTGACGGGAGGGAGGGGTATGACTGGCGGGTACGTTCCTTTATAGAACACGAGGAAGGGCTGGTGTTTGCTGCAATGGTTTGGTGAGAGACGGAGACAGATTGGGCGGGTAATGAAGAATGGAGGTGGGGAGGGAAGCCTGGGAAGAAGTGAAGAGGAGAGGGCTTCTTATGGAGAGCGCTTTGCATTGTATGGGGTTTGCATTGGAAGCGGATGCGTCAATCTCCCCGTGAATATATAAAAATGACACTCCCTCACACAATCGCGTGTGTCGCGTTGGGGGTCAGGTGCGTGCGTTCAGCCGCAGCAGCTCGCGCGCGGTGCGCACCTGCATCGTGGTGGGCGGCTCTTCGATGGGCGACCAGCGCGGCGACCTGCGCGGCGGGGTTGAGATCGTGGTGGCTACGCCCGGCCGCTTCATCGACCACCTGCAGCAGGGCAACAGCGCGCTGAACCGCGTGCAGTACGTGGTGCTGGACGAGGCGGACCGCATGCTGGACATGGGGTTCGAGCCCCAGATCCGCGACGTGATGCGCAGCCTGCCTCCCGGGCACCAGACGCTGCTGTTCAGCGCCACCATGCCGGTAGAGATTGAGAAGCTGGCGAGCGATTACCTGCACAACCCGGTGCGCATCAAGGTGGGCAAAGTCTCCAACCCCTCCGCCAACGTGTCGCAGCACCTGCAGAAGACCAGCGACGCGACGAAGTTGGAGGACGTGCTGGCGCACCTGATGGAGGAGCAGGCGGCGGCGGAGAACAACAACAACGAAATGCCGCTCACCATTGTGTTTGTGGAGCGCAAGGTCAAGTGCGACGAGGTCGCCTCCGCGCTGCGCTCCGCAAAGCTCAAAGCCGCCGCGCTGCACGGCGGCCTGGGACAGGTCGGTGCCTCCCTCCACTCCCAAACGAATGAACTTATCATCTGCAAGCACGGAGAATGACGCCATTCGCGAATCCCTTTCTTTTTTTTCCATGAAGAAACGGAAACTTCTATGACACTCAATGATTCCCTCTTGATGACGATGTCTTTTCATTTGTCTCCCCCTTTTACAAAGAAATGAAGTCATGATACACACGCAGAAAGACTGTCGTTCTTGGCGTGTCTCTGCTTGTTATTATTTCAAATTTGATGCAACTCTCAAAACAGGAACTTTTACAACCCGGAATGATTCAGTGTTCAGAAATGCCTCAGTATTTCAATTCGTTGGCCTTATTCTTATGTCAGATCGTGCCTAACTGTGATGTTGTCGAATGGAAGAGGTGGGAGGGGCTCATTTCATGCGATGGGCCAGTATTACGAGAATGTGGAAGGAGTAGCCGCGTGCGTGTTGGTTGGTAGGGGGAGGGGATGGGGGTTCTTTGTCTTGAGGTGACGGCGCAAGAGGGGGTTTGTGGATTTGTGAAAGACGTTACACGTACAATTATTTATAGATAAGGCTTCGCATACCTTGTCTAACCCTCACAAAGCGCATGTGCAACTGTTACGACGAGTCGACGGCTTCCAATTGTACGGAAGGGGTGTGTAGATGGGAATGCATCAAACACACCTTCCTCGTTTTGTTTACAAATTCAGTTTCCGTCTTTTTGTATTTTATGTTGGTTTGTGTGGTTCTGTAAAACAAGGAGGCTGTGGAACTGACCGCCGCGTGGGCTGACTGTCCTTTCAGAATGAGCGGGAGGGGTCGCTGCGCGATTTTTCGGCGGGCCACATTCGCATTTTGGTCGCCACCGACGTCGCCTCGCGCGGGCTGGACGTCAAGGGCATCTCGCTGGTGGTCAACATGGACCTCCCCCGCTCTTTTGAGGACTACGTGCACCGCATCGGACGTACAGGCCGCGCGGGCGTGCAGGGCCGCTCCACCTCCTTCTACACCGACCGCGACTCCTTCATCGTCGCGCAGGTGTGCCACTCTGCCCAATCCCTCTTCCCCGTTTAAAACTTCAGGCAACTGTAGCAACCAACACGAACTGTCCAGACGGACTGAAGAGAAAATATAGTTAAATGAGACATACATACTGTGACACACCTAGACGCACACATAAACACATACGCTCACACGCACAGAGAAAGACACTCACACACATGAACACACACACACACACACACACACACACACACACACACGCGCATACAACGTGTGGAAGACGTCATCGCTAATAGAAAAGTTAGCTGGCATCACAGGTGCAGAAGTTTACATTAGCCTGTCTTTATGCGAAACTGTCTGCGTTTAATTATCAGTTTATTTTGTTTAATCTGAAGGTGTGTTTTAATTCACTATGACACGAAGCATGTTTGCCAAAGCGGTCATGTCACACTCTCACTAAGGCACCACATTCTCAGCACACAAGGTCTCTAGCTTCTTCTTGTCTATTCCTGCGGGCAGACAATGGAAATATGTGAAATTGGATGTGGAATTCTTGCACGTCAGCTCCCCTCGTTTTTTTCCAGCACAACCTAAATTGCATTTCCCCAAGATAAGGTGTGTCTTCCTTATGGAATAGTAATGTGTCTGGAACAGTTTGGCAAAACTTACAACAAACGTTATGCTTTCCTCTGCCTCGCATCAGATTCGCACGGCGCTGGCGGCACAGGAGGCAGGCAACACGTTTGCGTTTGCGACGGGCAAGGCGGCGCGGCAGAAGGAGAAGGAGCTGGCGCAGCAGTTTCGGGAGGGGCTAAAGGTGGGCGCCAGCAATGTGGTGGAAACGGGCGGCGCGGAGCTCAAGGTGGACGACAAATACAAGTTTATGGCCAACACCACCACCTCCGCCGCCGGCGCAGCAGACGACGCATGGAGCGACTGAGCCACCCTCGCTCTCCTCCCTCGTCGGTAGAGGGGGGAACAGGGATGGGGCTGAAACCCTAAGTTGCCTCGCTTGAACAGGTGTGAGTCGTGTTCCTGTGGAGGGAAGGGGGGAGGGTGAGGGAGGGTGAGGGAGGAGCGAATAAGGGCTGCCATCGTGGATTGAAGCCGGACTCGCGGGGGCGTCGCTGTGCTGCTGTTGCGACGCGTCCCCATCTCTTTCATTTTATATATATGACATTTCAGTGGCCGCCTCTGCACTCCCTCTCCCCTCACTCTGTACTTCGTTTGTGTGTGTATTGTCGTTTGTTGGCGTGCCAGTTTTGGGTGGGTAGATCAAAGCGATTGGAAGTGGGCGAGGGCATGTGTGCGTTTGTGATTGGATGTGGTACATTTAAATTTGATGGCCAAACTCTGTGTGTGTGTGTGTGTGTGTGTGTGTGTTTGTTGGTGTGAATGTAGAGGTTAGTGATAGTAGAAAATATATAAAGGGAGGGTGTGTGTTTCGTGTGTGTCTGAATGTGCGCGCGCGCGCTCGTGTTTGTATGCGTTCCTCTGGGATGGTGTTTTTTATCCAACTAGTTTCGTTTTTGTATTGTGTCGAGGGAGAGCACAAACGAATGAGGACCGAGGGGACTATTTCCGGCAATTTGTAGATTCATGGGTTCAGAACAAAGCCGACCCACATAAGAAGTTATCGTTGTGCAGCGGTACTGTCAGATTATTGTGGCCAAACTGTCTTTACAAAGCGTATTAACACTACGACGAAGAAGAACGTTGCTATGAAGAAGCTTAAGGGGGGAGGGGGGTGGGGGGACGACAGGAGAGAGGAAGCGACGGTGGGAGGAGGAAGGGGGGGGGGGGCTCAGGTGCGGAAGAAGCTCGCGATGCTCTTTTGACCGCTGCCTCTCGCTGACGTGGGCGCAGTTTTGGCTTTCTTCGGCGGTGTTGTGTTCGCTTTGTCTGCAATCGATGGTGTCCAGGGCCTGCGAGTCACATGATTGTAAATATGTGAGCTCAGAGAGAGACAGAGCGAGGTGGGGACCGGAGTGGTGGGAGGGGACGGGCACAGGAGCGCCAACCGTTTTGAGGAGGGGGGAGTGGGCTGAGGCTTGGTTTCGTTTTCCTCTGCACAGCGCACATCAAGATCCAGCAATCAGAGCTGGCAGCCATAAGCGAGATTTGAGGATGTCAGTATTACTTCTAGTTGCATGAGTGTGTGTGTGTGTGTGTGTGTGTGTGTGTGCGGCTATATGTGCGATTCCGGAGGAAGTGATTTTCAGTTAACGTGGGTGTTTCTTAGACTGTGAGTGTGCATGTGTGGCTTATGGATTGCTCAGATAGTGATAGTGCGCATGTGTCATACATTTAAAGGACGGAGGGGGGGGGGAGGGGGGGGGGGGGACTCATTCGATAGCCACTGACCCGGTTTTATATGGGCCTGCACGGATTCCACACCCGCTCCCTTGTTTTCCTGCTTCAGAGGAGCTCCGCCGGCTGCTTCACCCGCTGCCGCGGGTCGCTTGCCAAAGAAGGACGTGATGCTTGCCCTCTTCAAAGGCTGCACATGCAATGCAACAAGCACAAACAATCAACCCCTCACACACACACACACACACACAGTCGTAACCACTTGCACTCGAAAACAGTGGTATCACTCGCGCGCGCTCTCTCCCCTCTCTCTCTCTCTCTCTCTCTCTCTCTCTCTCTCTCTCTCTCTCTCTCTCTCTCTCTCTCTCTCTCTCTCTCTCTCTCTCTCTCTCTCTCTCACACACACACATACACACACAAAGAGAAAGACACACACACACACACACAGCCATCCGTTCACACGCGAGCAGTGAGATGCACCTTGCTGGCGTCGTCCATCTGGTAGCTCGGCTTTCCCATCGCCGGTGTTACCGCGTGCCATGTCAGATCCGCCTCTACGAAAGGGCAAGGGAAACACAAGAGGGGGGGATATGTGCGTGTCGTTGATCAGGCTGCAGTGGTGGGTGTCGGGAGTGGGGTGCCTAAAAGGAGAGATGGGAAGTGTTGGCAAGCAGTGGGGCAGCGCACCGCCGTATGGCCGGCAGAGGCGGCGCAGTAGTGGGCCGAGGGAGGGCGAGCCGTCCAACCAGGCACCCTGCTCCTCGGGCGTCCGTAGGATGACGGGCATGCGGTCGTGCAGCCTGCCACCGGCGGCGCGGGTAAGCATAATTAAAAAAAAAAAACTCAGATGGCAACAAAAAATTCAGAGTGTTTAGTATTAGGGTGAAAGGGTTGAAGTGTTGGGTCTTTGGCCATAAAACCGAAAGACGCCCTAAGTTCATCATGGTCAAAAATACGAAATACACCCATTGTCACTCATGCATTCACAATTCCAAATGGCAGTAAAGGAAGAAAGCTACACAAGTCGCATCGATGTGTGGAACACAATATTAAGTTAGCAATATAGAAATGAGCGTAAATAGTTTTATTCCAAAACCTTTCGTGTGGGCTCACACATATTGAGCTCATTTGGAAACGCGATCAATTGATTTTAATTATTTCCCTAAAGACTCATGAAACTAGGGGCGCACCCGCCCCATGGATGCGGATTAGGGGGGTAGACAGGTGAGTGAAGGGATGGGTGATGTGTGGATGAGAAAGAGGGGTGGGCGTATAGATGGGCTTATAGATGGGATGCTTTGTTGGGTAGTGGGGGTGGTATATGGGGGAGATGGGTGGACGGGTGGATGGAGGGGGAGGTCAGTTGATGGAGGGGTCGGGAGGGTGGGCGACTGTGAGGGTGGGGCGGGTGGAGGGATGGTGGGTGGAGTGGAGGGGGGAATGGACGAGGAATGAGTGATGGTGAGCATGGAAATGAGCGGATAGGTGAGTAAACGAGCGGGGGGTGGTGGGTGCACGGGAGAAAGGCGGTGAACGGTTGAGCATATCATTGGGTGGGCGCGTGGGTGGGGATGAGTGGATGAGAAGTGAAGGAGGTAGGTTGGCGAGTGGTTGAAGATGAAGACGGAAGACGATGCGGATGGTCGAGGATAGTGATGGATGAGGTTGGCGAATGGAGGAGGTACGGGGCGGGTGTGGGTGGGCTGACTACTAGGCGCATGAGTGGATTGTGATTTGGGTAGTGGATGAGTACAATGAGAGAACAAAGCGTTTGATTGGGGAAATTGGTCATCATTCGAATGGATGACCTGTCTGAGTGGTTTGAAGGTGTTGCGATGTGGACGGGCGAATGGATGGGAACAAAAATGGGCTAACTGGTGGGTGGGTCAGTGGACACTTGTCAGTCGATTGGGTGAGGAAGCTGGGAGACTTAATAAGAAGAGGTGCACAGTCGGATGGGTTGAAGGATGTCTGAAGGGATGGGTTGGCGGTCATTGCAATGGATGGGTGGGTGAAGATACGAATGGGTAAGGGAAATGATAGATGGACGGATGGATGAGGTGGTGGGTAGGACGAGGCATGAGGTACGATGACTGTGCGTGTGAGCTATGACGTGGGTGGCAGGATGGATGGATGGATAGAATAACAATGAACAAATGGGTGGTTGAGTGAAAAATGACATTAGTGGGTGGAGGGATGGCGCAATGGATGGAATGGATATCAAATGAAAGGGTGGACAAAGAATACATCAGTGGGTGGGTGGGTCGTTTTGATGGATGGATGAGTGGATGGATGTCTTTCATTATTACGCGGGCCAGACTGAGATGGACGAGTGGATGGATGGGTGACCGGACGGATGGATGGATTTGATGGTGCAAGGTGGATGAGTGGGTGGAAGAATTGATACGTAGGCGGATGGATGAGTCGGAGACTGAAATACCGGATTGATGATGTTGTGAATGGATCGATGGATAGAAATTATTCGGTGGGTGGGTGGGTCTGTTCATGGATGGGTGGATGAATGTTTTTATCATTGCATGGGCGGGAGAGTGGAGAAACAGGTGGATGGAAAAATAGATAAAGGAACCGCCAATAAATGAATGGGTGGTAAAAAAATGAGTTAATGGATGAGTGGTTAAAGAATGAGTTAATGGATGGACGAGTGGATAGATGGGCAGGTAAGATAACAAATGAATGGGGGTGGGTAGGTGTGTGGGCGGATTGGTGGGTAGATGGATAGATGGATGGGTGGGTGGGTGGATGAAGAAGAAAACATGTGAGCAGTGGGTAGGGGAGTGGATGGACGGATGAAACAATAAACACATGGATGGGTGGATGGACGAGAGGGTGGATGGGTGAAGGGGTTCGTGGGTGGTCAGTAGGATGGATATGTAGTCGCCGCAGCTCTGAAAGGCGGAGGAGAGGGGAGAGAACCATTTGAGGGGGTCGCTGCTTTGGGTGGTGAGGACGGTGTAGGTGAAGGTGGGCGGGCCGCCACCGGAGGGCTGCCAGCTGTCGTAGAGGCCGGCGAGGCACATCAGGGGCTCCTCGCCCGACGCCAGCTGGACGTAGTACGGCTGCTTCGTCTTCATCTCCTGCACGGAGGTAGTAGCGCCACCGCAAGTTCTCAACGGTCGTCCACAAGAACGGGTAAGTGAACTTTAGGGTTTATGTATTAGGGTTTGAGTGGGCGCACTTGATGCCACTCGTAGAAGCCCTCGACCAGCACAATGCAACGCCGCTGCTGCAATAACCGTCTAAACGCGGGCTTCTCGGCAACTGTTTCGCTTCGCGCGTTCATCTGCGACGCGTGTGGGCAAGGCACGCGGGACACAGCGGCGGACGGCCGAGGAGGGTTAAACAGTGCATAGTACGAGAGGGTAAAACAATACTTAGTGCACGTACACCTCGCTACTTTTTCGTACCATCCTGTAAAAGTCGGGCCGATCGTCAGGTTTGGTGAAACTGGGGACCAGCCCCCACCTGTCGTGCCCCGTCACATGCGAGGGAGAGAGAGGATTCAGCTGGCCGTGGGGTCGTGGGGCAGACAACAGGATAAAGGTGGAGGGTTCGCGTACCGCATGGTGTGAAGCTGTCTGCTGCCGTCCTCTCGTCGGCGAATCACCGGCGTGGCGCGTCCTGTGCGGCAGAGTGACGCGCAACACGCTGGGTAGTCGAGTGATGGGTCGAGTGAAAGAGCATGAGTGAGGATCAGGTGGCGGGGGGAATTTTTAGCGTGCGAGGTGACCAACCCGGGGACACGTTGTGTGACGGTGTGTAGGCGGCGACGTCGACCCAAGCGTCGCCACTGCAAGAGACGCCTGCCGCCGCCGCTACACGCTCCGCGCTCAAAGACACCCGCGTTCGCCCGCACATAGCCGAGACTTTTCTTCTGGTCTGCGCGTCGAGGGGTCTTTTATTGTGTTGGTGTCGAAGGCTACCTGGTTTGCACTATGGTAACGGCCCGACCTGCGGCAGCACTCGACTCCGTGATATATAATATGGACCGTGGCTCGACCGGGCAGTTCCCCGATACAAATTAAACATTCTTACAAGAAAAGGCAGCAGAAGCCACCAAGCAAAAAGAAGAAAAGAGGAAAAAGCCTGAGCCCAAAAGATAAGATGTCGAAACCGTGCACGCGCTACCCGTACGGTACCTGGCACCAGGGTAGAGTAGGGTACCCAGGGTTAGCAACCCCCGACCATTCTCGCCCCCAGTGTAATTTGAACCTTTGTAATGTATATATTGTGTATGAATATTGTGTACCACAATTGCCCGAGGGCACGTCTTGCCAAGATTGTCAGGCTTTTTACAATTTGGCTAAAAGACCACCATAGGCCTTCCATGGGGAAGATTAGCCCTAATTATGGGTTGGGTGGGTGGGTTGCGCGAGCCAAATGGGCGAGCGCAAAGCAGAGAGTACCAATGCTCGGGAGTTGCGCGGGCTTAAGGGTCGCCGCTAGCTAGTGTTGCTAGAGGCATGACTTGGGGCATTACGCGAGGCGTTTCCCCAATTATCGAGGGTTATCTCGAGGTATGGGTAAGACGCACCGCTTTTACATATGTAGGTAAAATTTGCAATCCTCTATATTTAAACAATCTGACTATTTACCCGAGGGCACGTTTTGCCAATATTTTAAAAGCCGAAGGCTTGCGCAGCCTAGTCTTAATGAAGCGATCGGGCTGGTAAGAGCCAGCCGAAGTATTGCCACGCCGCGTGATGGGGTCATAGTGGGGTCGTGTATTTTCCTTCAGTCACAAAAATGTTCTTGGCCCAACCACCCATGTATTTGACGACGTGGGGCGCCCGCCGGCGGCGCAGCGGCGGCGGCCCCGGAGGGGGGTGCGCTCGCAGGCCCGTCGGCAACTACCTCTATCTCCACGCGGTGGGCGTTTATAACCCCATAGCCGTGCGAGGCTTGGCACGGTAGGTGGCTGAACGAGGTGCCGACAGCTGCGATCGCGGGATCAGCAGTTGTCGGGAAGCCTTGTACGGAGGGTTTTGAAAAAGCATAATATTCGTACAGCAGCACAGGAATCCCCCGCTCGGCTAGTCCGATATGTTTTTCCGCGACTAAATATTCACATATACTCTCCCGTCTTGACGGAAACGATGTTTGCGGAATATTTTGTGGCGAAGAAGGGTACGGACGGATCAACGGCGGGACGAGAGTGTTGGAGCTGGCACCGGATAGCTAGGAAGCAGCGCCAGGGCACGGCGCTCGCTCGAAGTCGCCATCCCTATGAGTTTTATGTCTCCCCTAGGGGCGAGGCTAGAAGCTACACAAGATGGCGGAGGGTCGCAGCCGGAGGAGCGGCACGATCTGGCGGCGGAGGTCCTGAGGATCATCCGCCGCCGAACAAACTTGGTACGGGGGGTTTTGGAAAGTATTCCCGTGCCCAACATCTTGTGGCGCGGCGACTCGATCCATGTTTCCGACCAACCCCTCCTCTAGTCGGTACCCGGTTATCGACATGCTGCCTCATGCAGTGTGTCAAGGGTTATCGTAACGGCAGGCTGCTCGTAAAGGTTAAATGTGACATGGTGACATGGTGAGTGGTTGAATGTCGTTATATGTGGCCAGAAATCTAAGAGCTAGCTCTGCGGAAGAACGCATAGTGTGAACACACCACTAGCATTGCCCGGAATGCGGCGATGATGTGTCGTGTCGGCGGTGTCCATGTCAAGTGTTCGCGGATCTGGGCTGCGGCGTCGAGCAAGGCGAGGGCCATAAGGGTTGGTAACGGTTGGCGTGAGTATGCTGCTAGTAGTTGTTGTTGCATTGCGAGTCCGCGTCGAGCGTCTGCGAATAGCTCGCCGACGGCTATCGGCTGCTCTTGGTGGTCGCGGAAGAACGTGTTTACCGCCGAGTAGTACTATTGCAGTGAGGTTGAAGCGACGGTTCCTTGTAGTCCTAGTCAAGCGCTATAGCGGACGATCGATTGTGTGGTGGCTTGCAAGAGGTGAATACCTTCCTCGTGGTAGAACGTGGCAAACTGGCGCATACCGGTGTTGTAGTTCGCATAAGTTTTGGGTGCGAGAGAGCTGCTGGGGAGGTTGGGCGTTGTGGTCCCGATGTGGTCGGTTCGCAACATCGTGCGTAGTTGGGCAGTCATGGTAGTTGCCATGGCTCGTGGGCGTCGGGTTCGCGGAGCTGGTAGCGGGATGGGCGTGGTCGTACCGGTGGGTTGCATGCGAATAAGCGTATGTCGGCGTTTGTTAGGTTTGTAGTCCGTAGAGTGCGTCATATTGCGCCCCGGCGTGTGTGTTGCCATGCCGGCGTGGCAGCCGAAAGGCCACCACGCTCCATTTTGGTCGTCCGACCCATGCGCGCGAACCTTGCCGTCCGGGGAAGAAAAGGTCGTGAGTGGCGGGTAGTGGATGGTTTCGGTAGACATGTTGTTTAGTTGTTGGAAATACGGCTTGTTGGGCCAATAGGGTGATATCCATGTAGCTGCTGCCCCTCATTGGTGCAACTTTGCGCAGAGGGAGGGCACCGCGTCCCACGGGGGGTTGCACTAGTTTGCTTCGAGTTGCCATGCTGCGTCCGGTAGGTGTAAAGAGTTGATGTCCTCGCATTCGGGGGTCGCGCCATTTGGCGTTGAAGCGGGGGAGCTGCGTGTTCTCCATTGAAGCGAAACGGTCGATAAAGTGCGGTCCCCACTCGGCCTGAAGGTAGCTGAAAATCCGATAGTTTAGCTGCCAATCGTCGCGGTCGAGCTCCCGGCTGAGGCTGTTTGCCTAGATGTTCGCTGCCGAGCGGATGCACATGGGTCGGATGATGATGTCGTTGACGTCCAGTAAGTGCCACAACCTCCGTAATTTTGTCATCATTACGGGGGAGCGTGTGGTTAGCTTGGACAGCGTAGCCACGACTGCCGTGTTGTCTTTGTGTAGTAAGACGTTTCGTCCCCGTAGCTGTGGAAGAAAATACTCGAATGCAAGTCGCACGGCTAATACATGTTTCCATGTGATGTGTTGCTGCCGGTCGTCGTCGTATCAAAACCCGCGAGCCTAGAACTTGGGGTTATCGTACAACACGGCCCCCCATCGTAACCGCTTGAGTCCGCGTGGAGGTACGCCGCCTCAGTGGGTTTGTAGATTGAGCGCGCGTTGTGCTCGTCGGACTTTGTCCGCCACCACTCGAAGTCTGGTTTTAGCTAGTGTGTCGTGCGGACTCAGCCTCCCCATCCTTGTCGCGTAATCAATACGGAGTGGAGTTCGCGAAGAAAAAAACGCATTGGCGCGATGGCGAGGTAGAGGAACTGCGCTTTACAAAGCGGCCAACAATGTGGCGGGTAGCCAACGGGCATTGCTCGCTACACGGCCGAGTCTCAAGCTTGTCGATAGGGGCTCGAAACTCGCCGTTCCGGAGGTCGATCGTGAGGCCGATGTGGTTGCCCACCTGCGTGAGTACCCATAGGCCTTTCTTGGGGTTGCGTTAGAGGCCGAGTCGGTGTAGCAACACCTCGACGCGAGTGGGAGCACTGCTGCGTAGCGCGAGTGGGCCATGAACTCGTCCATGTAGGGTAGCAATCGAGTCCCGCGCCACCGGATGTTGCGCAAAAATCTTATTCTCGAGGGCTTGCGAGGTGTACCCGTCCTTGCAATCGGAGGCGTAGCTGGACACCGGAGGTAGTTTGTGAAGGCATGTGTTAGCTTGCATAAGTAGTAAGCGGACGTGGACCAGCCCATTGGGAGGCACACGAGGCGCAAGAGTTCGCCTTTGTAGTTTACCGTGAAGTATTCGTTGTCTTCCTCTATGATGCCGAGTGTGTAGTAGCCGTCCCCTGGGTCTAGCGACACGAAGTAGTTGCCCGGGTGGGACAGGTGGCGGAGGTGCGTGAGTGTTTCGCAAGACAATTTGAGCTCCCCGAAGTTGTTGTTGAGTTCGCGTAAGTCGATTATCAAACGAAACATGTTGACGTCGGGCTTGGGGACGAGAAACATGCGGGAGACGTAGCGGGTGTTGTGGGCGCGCTCCCATGTTCCGCATAATTCGAATCGTGGAATTTCTGTCGATAAGAAGTCTAGCTTGGGCTGGGTGGCGTCCTTCATGGAGACTCCGTGGTTGAATGGATTGGGACGTAGGCCGTTTTTTAATTTGACCCGCACGCCATGGCGGATCCAATTCACAACTTGACCGCTCGCGCCGATATGCTCCCACTCCCGCCATCTTAGCTGCATGCGATGACGTACGTAGTTGGATGACGGGGAGCAAGAATCAGTGCGGCGGGCCGCACCATCACTTCTTCGTAGGTGGCTTGGTCCCGTCGCCGGGCTCAGTTCTAGTAGCAGTAGTTGGTGCTGCTGCAGCTGCGGCATTGCGTTTGTGGGCTGCCGCTTTATTGGCATTGGCGTCATGTCGGGGTGGCTTGTCCGGCGTTGCCTTCGCGAACGCTATTTAAGTTGCTACCTTGCTAGCGGCATGTTGGCTAACTTCGAGCCTTTTGTCGATGAAAGCTTGGCGTAGCTCATCCAGTGGGCCGGAGACAACGGTAGGGCGTGAGCGGCAAAATTCGCTCGTGGGCGAGTTCATGGAGCACTCAGTCCAAATTCGAGCTCGTAGTCCGCCCTGAGTGAGGCGAAGGAAGCCCAATCTAGTACGGGCGGCCTCCTCCATCGCTGTGTGGGTGCGATGCCTCGCTCTGATGAGGGTAACGGTTGCCGTTTGCTCCGTCGATAAGGGAGGGCCGGCTGACAGCGCGTCCATACCCTCGCTAATTGCCCCGTTGGCGCAGTTGTCGGAGAAGGCATAGCAGCCTATGTGGAGGTACTCGTCGCACCCCGCTTGAGATCTCATGTCGTTAAGGAAACGTGCCGTGTCGTCCGTCAGCGTCCCGAGGCGGGGCTCGGCAATGTCGTGTGGGGGGCGTTCTAGGCTGGCCGGAATGATTTTCCGTACGCGGGGAAGTCGACGAATTCGGGCTCGAGAAGCTCGGAATGGATTGTTGTTGATTCGCGGGCACAATTAAGCATGTTAAACGCTGAAGTTGTCTAAGTACGGCAGTGTTAGACGCCTGAATCTGCTTTGAAATCCGGACTTCGAGGGCCAAAATTGCAGTTTATATCGGTTCGGTAGTACGTCGTTCACCGGCAAAGGGTAAAGCGTCTACTCTAGAAGCGGAGGTAGACTACTCAGACTGCATGTTGTTGAACGCCGACTTAGAACGTGAGGAAGTATATCGTGATGCTCGAGTGCGCATGCGGCGATGTAAACTGAAACTATGCTCGACTACGAGAGTCGAGAGTGCAATTGCGCGAGCCATATGGGTGTTGCTAGAGTGTTGCCAAGCAACATCCAAACGCAAAGTCGCAAAGCAAAGAGTGTTGCTAGAGGCATGGCTTGGGGCGTTGCGCGAGGCGTTTCCCCATTCATCGAGGGTTATCTCAAGGCCTTGGTAAGACGCACCGCTTTTATAGTAACGCTAGACCGCTAGGGTGTGCGTTATGTCACATCTGTAGGTAATTTTTGCAGACCTCTAGATTTAAATAATCTGACTATGTAATATCAATACGACGATGACAATATGCGTTTGCCGAATCTTGGGCGTTTCTCAGGACGTACAAACGCTCGATAAACTGAATTGTGTTAAGCTCGAGCTTTCCCTTCCGGCGGAGTTTAGGAGGCTTAATGTACCGTCCCTCGAGGTCGACGATGAGCTTGCTCATTATGCTTCATTCACTGTGACCCTCGCCTCATGATTACTGATTACGAGTCCGAGTCGCTAGGTCCTTTGAATGGTTGTATCCGACGAGAAATACTGAATGTTGCTTCTTCTTCTTCTTTACCGTGGGCGGTCCAATTGCGCAACTCGTATGGTACGATCTCCGCTATGGGCGGGTTTTAGGAATCGGATCTCTGGTGATGACTAACACACTAAATCAAGACCTTTCTGATCATGCTGGCCCCGATGTCGAGTCGTTGGTGCTATCTTCGCTTACCACTGCGGTGGCGCATGCTACCCAATTGACTGGCCTTCAACTTCCAACTCCCGATGCTCTCACTCGCTCAGGAAATTCCGGGGGCCACATTCAACGGGGAATTTTGCGCATTCTTCGTGCTTGGGCCTACCTTGACGTCTTGGCATTTTGCAGAACTTCTCCACCGGACTATATGAGGGTGATTTCGGGTACGGGTCGCGGGGCTGTGGCTATCTTTTTCGCTTCACATGAGTCCAACATTAAGGTGCCATCCGACTGTTATATGATGGCAGCGCACCGGGTGCTTGACCTCATCTTCGGAAGTGCCCTCGGTGCAATGAGACTCCCTCAAATTCTCGTGGGTTTGGATCTTTGTCGACGGTATCGGGCACCTCTATGCCGGGTGAGCGGTCCACTGTTGATATGCTTATGGACCACATCCCCCGGTGCCCGAGCTCTTAATACGTCATTCACCCCCACGATCGGTTTGTCCAAGTGCTTCAAGAGTTCATGCTTGAAGCGGGGGCTGCTAAGGGGTGGGACATGCGGTTGAAGGTCCGCCGTATTCGGTCGGCAACTTCTCGAGATCGTCATGGGGATGTGGTTTGGTTAGATTTCATGGCTCCACACCGTCATCTTGTTGTTTATATGTGACGGTTACAAGTGCTGGCAGGAGCACCAATATCCCTCGTATATGTGCTCGTCTCCCACTCCCCGGCAGTCTTGCATTGGGAGCTTAGCATGGCAAACTCGATGCGGAACACTTCACTTATGTTTTGATGGGCACGCCTTCGGTTCAATCGGTCCGTGATTACTATCCCTTTGCTATGGAGGATGGGGGCCGGTTGACGCCTATGGCGGTTGAGCAAGTTGATCGCCTTGCTATTTAGTGGCTCTTCGTCGCTTCCCCGGCATGGGTACTACTGACTCTCGTTCTTTGCGCTCTGAGAGTTTTGTCCGTAAGCAACATTTTGTTCGTCGAACTACTTCAATTCCTTTTCGGCGCTTTTGGGGGATGTGCGGTGAGAATTCATGCAACGTATTTCTGCTTTTCTTCATGGTATACTCTGGGTTCCTATATCCGCGACGCTTTGTAGGAGGGCAGTGCTGATGCTGTGGCATGCCTTCTTGTTCCTCGGGCTTAGGTTTTTTCCTCTTTTATTCTTCTTTTTGCTTGGTGGTCTCAGCTGCTTTTTCTTGTAAGAATATATTTTCAATATGACACCAGTACGAGTACTCTACTACGAGTAAAGCCTGGAGCTTGAAGATGAGGCTTCAGGATGAGGGGGTGTGCTGACGAAAAGCAAATTTAGCTATGCGTGGCGTCGTGACGTCCCTGCCTTTCAATCACATTTTGCCATGCTGTCACAGTGTTGTTTACTGATTCGCGGAGCAGCCGTCGTTATGTGGCTCGTAATAAAAGATATGGGCATTACGTACGGATTATTGAGTCGGTACTGGTACGTATGACAAAGAATCATCCGGTAAGCGAACACATGAAGTCGTAACGCTCCACACACGCCTTGGAAAATTTGGGACGAAAATCCCATGTAGATTCTTACAGGTGGTCAAGGATTCTACGTGTTATCGGAAAACATGTCACGTGATGACAGATCATCCGGAACAAACGTACCTCGTATAGTATTGGTGATATTTCGGTCTCAACGCAGACCCGGAATAGCCCCAGAATGAGACGGCAGTCTAAAATGCCATACCCACCAACGCCACACGTTGGCAGGAATCATGCGTTGGGCTTAGTAGGAAACAAATACCGCCCACCCCTAATTCCTCCGCCTCGGATAAGGCGACGCTTGCCGGCCCTAGCTACCAGCGAAGACAGCAGGAACAAGTGCCGTGAGGCCGCTGTCACTGGTGCTAGTTGGCTCTATTCTACAATTCGAGGGTACTGCCTGTCTTCCATTGCGCGCACCTGTGCCGCTGTGTTTGTGTCTGCGCCGTGCTGCGCTTATTATTTGACCTAAATGAATCTACAGACCAATCCGTACGCATTGGCGGCTAGGGCGCTCTATACTATTATTACGCCGAGTATCGTCCTCCACTGCCCATTAACTAATGCCACATTTCTCAGCAAAAGAACATCCACCGTGCCTCCGCTCGGATTGAGATTTGCGTGGGTTAGCGACTCGGGCGGCGTATGCGTCGGTTTATATCTTTTCGACCGTCGCATGACTCGACTTACCTCAAACGCAATCGGCTCTTCCAATTCGTCACGCTGCTTCTCACACTCACGCTTATACGTTGTAACTATGCAGGAGGGCTACACAACGCGCGATCAGTAGAATACCAGATCTTCCCAGCACCGTCGACTTGCACCGTTGACTCCAGGCGCGCATATTCATACTCCCCGAGCATCAATGATGGCTTCTACCTCCACCTCCGCTACCAACAAGGTCGCCGATATCAGGTACCCGTACCAGTACGGCCCACGGCTTCCAATTGGCCGTGCAGTTCACCGACTACGGAAGTGTCGCAAAAAGAAAATCGACGCTTTCATTTTCTAGGACAATCACTGACGAATTCTTCCTCCCTAGGGCTGACCGGAACCGGCGTGTCGGCGCCTCGCCAGTGAAACGTCCCTACGTAACGCGCTGCCAGGCCGCGCCTGCGGGATCTTCAAAGGTACCTTACTTTACGCCTCGGTAAAGTACATGTCAACATGAATCGTCGTTTTATTTTTCTTAAGTTTCTGACGGTAGCGCAACTTGCGCACAACAGGGCGGATCAGGCGGAAAGCGTAACGATGGTAGCTTCGTCAGTAAGATGTCGTCCTCGACGACTCTGCGGGCGGTGATGACGGACGAGCCCCGCACCCTGCAGACGGGCGAGCCGGAAGTGACGTGGGCCGAGGAGCACGAGGCAGAGAGCCCGGTTTACGACGCGGTGGTTATCGGGAGTGGGATGGGTGGGCTGGCGACAGCGGCGCGGCTCACGGAGGCGGGTGCGAAGGTGATAGTGCTCGAGAAATATCTGATCCCAGGTGGCAGCGCGGGCGCATACGAGCGCGACGGCTTCAAGTTCGACGTCGGTAGCTCGATGATGTTTGGGCTTGGCGATAAAGGGGAGACCAACTTACTCACGCGGGCGTTAGCGTCCGTCGGAAAGTCGATAGAGTCGATTCCCGACCCCACTCAGATCCATTACCATTTGCCTGCCTCCGCAGCGCACCCGAAGGGGCTTCAGCCCAAGGTCTGGCGTGATTACAACGAGTATATGGACGAGCTGGTGGAGTGGTTTCCACATGAGGAGGCGGGTATTCGCGCCTTTTACGGCGAGTGCTGGAAAGTGTTCGACTCGCTGAACTCGTTGGAGCTGAAGAGCCTGGAGGAGCCGCGCTACCTGCTGGGCCAATTTGCACGTAAGCCAGCGGAGTGCCTGACGCTCGCGTCCCTCGCTGCGTTCAACACAGGGGACGTGGCTCGCAAGTTCATTTCTGACCCAGAGCTGCTGAGTTTCATCGACATGGAGTGTTTCTGCTGGAGCACTGTCAAGGCAGACCTGACGCCGATGATCAACAGCGGTATGGTGTTTTGTGATCGTCATTACGGGGGGGTTAACTACCCGCGCGGGGGGGTGGGTCGATTGGCAGAGCTGTTGGCGGAGGGTATCAAGGAGGCGGGCGGGCGGGTGATGTATAAAGCAAACGTGAAAAAAATTGTGACGGGGGACGAGGAAGGCGCTCGCGGCGCGCGCGGTGTTTTACTCGCCAATGGAAAGCTCATCCGCGGCCGGACGGTGATCAGCAACGCGACGCGGTGGGACACCTTTGAGAAACTCCTCCCGCGCGACGAGCTCCCGGCGCCGGAGAAGACATTCCTGAAGAAGTTCAAAAAGAGCCCATCCTTTTTTACGATGCACTTGGGTGTCAAGGCGGAGCTGCTCCCGGACGATTGCCAGTGCCACCACATAATATTGGAGGACTGGACGCGACTGGAGGACGCACACGGGACACTGTTCGTCTCCATCCCCACCGTCCTCGACCCCTCCCTCTCCCCAGACGGCACGCACATCATCCACGCCTTCACGCCAGATTACCTCGACAACTGGAAGTGCGGCACCCCACAAGAGTATGAAGCACAGAAGGAGCGACAGGCGACGGCATTCCTCGACCGGCTTGAGGCCGTGTTCCCTGGGCTGAAGGAGGCCATCGTGCTGAAGGAGGTCGCCACGCCGCGCACGCAACGCCGCTTCCTCAACCGCTCAGACGGCACCTATGGACCCATCCCGCGTTTCGCGCCACTGGGAATGCTCTCGATGCCGCTCAACACCACCGCCGTGGAGGGCCTCTACTGCACTGGCGACTCCACCTTCCCGGGGCAGGGCGTCAACGCGGTGGTGTTCTCCGGCTTTGGCTGCGCGCACCGTGTGCTCTGCGACCTCGGAATGGAAAAGACGTGGCCGCTGCTCGACGCGGGGCTCAACAAGATGCTCTCCTTCCTCCGTCAACGCTGACCACACAATGACGCGGTCGGTACTCATAAGTACGTAAGGAGTAGGATAAGTACGTAAGGAGGAGACACGTGCCAGCTCTGCATGGCTGTTGGCGCTAATATGGCTTGGAATGTTAATAAGAAGCGATGCTGGATGCTATATACAGACTGCCAAATGTTTCAGGTTTTTGGTGTTGCTGACACTACTCTACACTAGTCCACTCGTTCAAAACCGCTGCTACTCTGATTGCGGTGGCGAATGATTTTGCTAGCAGCACTTTTCCGCCTATCGCTATCTTGATTAGGTTTAGGTTGTGATGTGTGGCGGATGCGCGCCCCTTCATCCGCTGTGTGCGCGGGGAAAGCTTTCTCTGCTTTATAAACCTTGTAAGCAATTCATATGTACTCTTTACCTCTATTACCCAAGCATCGAATCGGTGGGAACCGACGCTACGACTTCCATGCTCGACATTATTTTTTAGCCACTCGCCTTTTGGCAGTCAAAGAGTGGGGGTCGATCGAGGCTCGGAGGCGCTTAGTTAGTTGTGATCCAAGTAGAAGGATCCGCTTGTCAATAATGATCCGCGTGCGTCAAGCCCTCAGAGGGTGTTAATCACGAAAGATGGGCAACGTTTTATCAATGCGTTATTGACTCATTCTTTTGCGAGTGGTCGAGTTGCAAGCATCAATGCATTTAGTACTAACATAAATTCAGGCAACGAGAACTATAATCTGACGTTCCTTATTACTAGGAGACGAATATCTTATGAGAATACAATTGATGCGCGAACTAACATTGGCGTGCCTCAAAGAGACACACCTTGCGTTGACTTGAAGACACCCTTGCCGCACGATACAATTTACAGCGAAAACTCTACCTCTATTTTCAATCTCGTTCATCGCTTCGAAGCCAAAATCGGCACTCGTGAGAACGTCGTCCGCCGTATCCTACCTTAGGCACTAGAAACCTAGCTACGCGCCACTACGGGGGCTCACGACTCGTGGGAGAAAGATATAGCAACCACTACTTACGAATAGGCACATTAAAAATTCCCATATGTCTCTTTGTGGTGCTTGCTGCGCCCTTTCTACGTTATCAACAAGAAACTAAAGGCTTTGGAGACCTCCGGTCTAGACACGAGATCCGGGCAGCATCTAAGTGTGACGAGTACTGTCTTGTGACAATACATTACAACACATTGTACATGTACTCGTTAATAATTTGATTTTCACGTTAAGCTCGGCTCGAATAAGAGGGCGAGCTACTAACCGCTAGCACATATCAATGCTTGCTTGTTGTTGTTGTCGATGTTGTCACGGCCGATGGAAGATACCTTACCTTTTAGTGTGTTCTTCTTGCCATTAAGTACAAATTCACGACACATCCTCGTAACAAAAGACATGCATGGCATACATCAAAGAAGGAACTTCACAATGAGCAAACGTAAACTACGTGTGGCGGTTTGCCTCTTATAGAGTGCTTGCACAAATCAATATGGAAGCGGGAGTGCACACGATGGAGAGATTGAGGTTGTTTGATGTGTTGATGTCTCCTCCCTCCACTGCGTTGTTGCGCTATCTTTGACTACGTTGCTACACAACCATCAACTACGTTATTGGTACATATCGTATTTTCACTTACGTTGCATTGTGGCACTACTTCAAGTGGCGGGACAACCCCACGTGGAGATGAGTAGGCGAGAACGGGTACGTCCAATTTTACTGGTGAAGAAAGTCGCGTTACGACAACTGAACGAAGTGCCATCCCATGCACACCCACCGACAATTATCTACAATCCGCTTGATGACACGACGGAGTGTGTGTTCGGCATGCAAGCGAGATACCCTACGGGGGCACGAGGGCAACAAAAGCATGAATGTCTACAAACGGAGCGATGCATCATTTCTTTGATGAAAAGACGGCACAATGATTGACATGTTCCGTCAATAATGCCGCATGTGTGTCCCCCATGCACGCTACCTCATTTGCCATGTGTAGCTTGGTCACTGCACTCAAATCTCAATATCATTTTTGGGGACTGGTTCACATACTGCCATAGGTCTCTTCTTGACGGGATGGTGGGGATGGTGTAGTTTGTGGTTCGACAGTTGTACATGTCATCACTACAGTTTTTTTAAGCACAACTGATGACGACGGTTTGGAGAGGCAGATCGTTATATTTTCTCCTACCTAAAGGGCGGGCCCTGAGACAGCGGTCGCATTGAGAAGCGGCATTGTAATTTAATTTCGATATTAATGTCAATTTGCCTACCTATAGGCGGCGTTGCCAAGGAGTTTCCTTAGTTTGATCTGCTAGGTTTGTGCACAATGTTGTGCTTCCTTTTGCCGTGCTTTGGATTCCGTGATCCTCTTGTCACTCTTGCCCTTTTGTTTCCCCTCTCCTTCCCCATGTCCGTGCTCATGTTCTTCTTTTTGTAATCAATTGTTTAGGCGGGCCTAGTTCCTATATTAAATTTTCATATTTTTTCCTTTCTCTTATTCACAGGTAATTGTTCACCACAAAATGAAATATATTTCGACAATTTCAATTATTTGCTTCCTGTATGCAGTTGTTGTCGGATGACTAGCGACTCTTACAAAATAAAAATGATTCCAAACAAGATAATCAAATATTAATCGACACGCGCTGCCCAACTCCATTAGTTGGTGCACCAGGACAGATGACGAGCCAATGTTCCCCTTACCAGACACCACCCTTTCCTGCTTAGCCCATAAACCCCACCCATCTGCGTATAGGGCGGCTCGTTATATCTTATCCCCTAAGACAGCAGTCGCATTGAGAAGCGGCATTGTAATCTAATTTTAATATGTTAATGTCGATTTGCCTACCTTCAGTCAGGCGGGCATACAGGTAGTTCCTATACTATGGTTTTATATATTTTTCGATTTCTCTTAACAGGTAGTTAGTAATTCACCACAAAATGAAATAAATTTCGATAATTTCAATTAAGGATTATTTGCATCCTGTAGGTAGGCTGTAGTTGTCGGATGACTAGCGACTCGTAGAAAATAAAAATGATTCGAGTCAAGATAATCAAATATTAATCGACACGCGCAGCCCAACTCCATTCGTTGGTGCACCAGGACAGATGACGAGCCAATGTTCCCCTTACCAGACACCACCCTTTCCTGCGCGCAGCCCAGGTTCCCGCACTTTTCTTCTGCCGTTGCTGCTTAGCCCATAAACCCCACCCATCTGCGTACACGGCGGATCGCTATATCTTATCCCCTAAGACAGCAGTCGCATTGAGAAGCGGCATTGTAATCTAATTTTAATATGTTAATGTCGATTTGCCTACCTTCAGTCAGGCGGGCATACAGGTAGTTCGTATACTATGGTTTTATATATTTTTCGATTTCTCTTAAGAGGTAGTTAGTAATTCACCACAAAATGAAATAAATTTCGATAATTTCAATTAAGGTTTATTTGCTTCCTGTAGGTAGGCTGTAGTCGTCGGATGACTAGCGACTCGTAGAAAATAAAAATGATTCGAGTCAAGATAATCAAATATTAATCGACACGCGCTGCCCAACTCCTTTGTACGGTGCCCGAGTAGTGACTAGCCAATGTTCCCCATGCCAGACCTTTCCTGTGCGCCGCCGAGGTCACCGTACTTGTCCTCTGCCGTTGCTATTTAGCCCAGAAACCCCACCCATCTCCCCCCCGCCGCCGTCTCATCAATATGCCTGAGGACGAGCACTATGATGGACTCGCTGAAAACTTTGAGGTACGCCGACGAAAGTGATGGCGCGGCGACTGCGGCGTAACATTATTGAAGGATGGAAAGACAGCGGCGAAACAAACAGTCGCAGCCCAGCCCACCTTCCGGGATCTTACGTTTACCTTTCTCATCGTGTCCCACGCTCTTTGGACAGGACGCCTGGTTCTTTGATGAGGGGTACATCCCGTGGGTGGTGCGGTTCGTGGTGGAGGAGATGGGGCTAAAGGCGAGCGACAGCTTCGTCGACATTGGCGGCGGCACCGGCAACTATACCGCCCTGATGGCGAAAGCCGCAGGACTTATGGGTGCGCGGTACGCCCGACTCGCGAGATTTCGTTTGCACAGCTACTAGGCATGTGGGTGTGCGGATCAAGCTCTGCACATCGTTTATGGCGGGCGGTCTCACATCCGTAACTCGGCCCTAGGTCGTGAACTCCTAATGAGGCCGTTACGGGTTTTTACTCTTTATGTCTTAAGCCTGTCGTTTTAGTCGACACGCCAACTTTATCGCTGCGCAGAAACGCCGCTGGTGGTTGACTTCTCGGCGGGCATGGTGGAGCAGGCCAAAAGGAAGGGGCTCCGTGGCTTGCACATGGATGCGGAGAGCTTCAGCGCGCTGTCGGATCAGAGTTACAGCAAAGGGCTGCTGAAGGAGACGGTGCATCACGTGAAGGACCGAGTCGCCTTCTTTTCGGGTGTGGCGCGACAGCTACAGCCAGGCGGCGTGTTTGCGGTACTTACGCGCCCCCCGCGTCCACAGTTTCCATTCTTCGAGGCGGCTCTGGATGTGTTCGAGGCGGGGCAGGAGCACGAGGACGTGTTCAAACGAGAGATGCTCAGCGGCGGCTTCAAACAGGTGATGCTCTGTCGAGTTCCGTGCTATTGAACACTGGTAGTATTATATTATGATATAATGAATATTTCAATTTAAGAGTCCCTTAGATCATCGGAACAGCTTTTTTCCTGTACATTATAAAGATGATACATAGAATAATTAGCTTTAAGTAACTCCTTTTACATATTTGTTGTCTCAGACTGACGCACTCAACGTGCGCGAATGCATATTTGGGTGCAGGTGGAGGTGAAGCACCTCCACTACACGATGCGTATCGGGAAGGCTCGTTGGTTGGACATGCTCCGCGCACGCTTCATGTCAATCATCTCCGCGGCGCACTTTAGCGACGCGGAGCTGGAGAAGGGTATCGAGGAGGTGGAGGCCAAGTTCAGCGGCGTGGATGCCATCGAATTCGACGAGGTATTTGTTGTGCTGTTGGGGAGTAAGTGAGGACAAAGCACGCGAAGATGAGGGCCGTGGTGAGTGAAGTTTTGTAAACACTACTTCTCCCGGGGGAGACTTTAGCACCCGCCTACTATGATATGTGTTATCCTTAGTTAGGGCGGTTGGAATAGAAGAGGGGGTGGGGGGCGTTGTGAATGAGCACATTGAATTCCAAAGCGGCTTAGAAATTTGGGAAGAGACGGCCATGATGAAGGCGGGAGTGCGTAGTTATGCTCCATATATTTCGATATAAATGAATTTTAACACACATTGATATCTCGATTCCTAAAGGAAATTTGCTCATAGGTTTATTTAAATTTGTTAAGACACCAACGAGGTCCCTCACATTCACCGCCATCTTTCCATTCCATATGTAACGCACATGTCCGGAGGGCTATGTACAAACATTGTCGTTGGCACTTGGGGACCATTCGCTACATTCAATACCTCAAGATTTCATTCAAGAAAAAATAAGTGGAAACCACTAACCAAAAGAGAAAAAGGAGGAAGAACCCCCACAGGAGTAAGCATGAGGAGTATCGGCACTCCCGTCATGCAAAACATCGCGAAGATAAGAACCCAAAGTACCATGAAAGGGAGGATGAAAATGTAACATGAATTCTCGCCGCACATCCCCAAGTAATTGGAGACATGAAATTGATCAGGTGTTTTAATATTATAAATACATTTTGAAGTTATATGCATGATGGAAGTGGCGTCAGCCGTCGTGAAGAATACATAGACCAAACCCAAATTCAAGCCCCGAAGCCCCTACTTACTTTCCCGAATTTCTCGCCCATTATTCATGTCATTTCACTGCCCAGTCATTCCCGAATTTCCCGCCAAACCCAAAAAAGCTTCTTTAGTAGAGCATCGACTGTGAGATGGCGTGGCTCATTGAATGCATGTCCCACAATATATGAGTGTGACGAGTAGTGACAAGTAGCAATACATTTCAAGGCATTGTACATTTACTCGTTACAAACTTATCAATGCTTTTCAATTGGAAGGACGCACAAGCGGTTACGTCGCTAGTGCAACAACTCGAGGACATTGCACAATATTGTACTACCAATACCTCCCGATACGCATAGTACGCAAAGTTAAACTGCACGTCGCATTTGTATGATTTCTAGAGGCAAACATGCTACGTCGCTAGTTTGATGAGACCAATACGAGATCCCTAACGTAAGCCACGAGGAGCATGCGAGACCGTATGGAGATTGCTAGGACAAACATATTTTAAAGGAGGGCGGGGAGGGTACGGGAAAGCGACTACCGGCCCCACGTGACCCGGGTACAATATCGGGAAGGCAAAAGAAAATGAGGCCAATAAATGTTAGCGCTGCGGTGGCCGGAGCGCTAGCCTCTTCTATCCAGCCCCCCCCCCCCCCCCTCCCCCTCCCCCCCCCAATTGCCCTCGAGGTGATGGGGTGCGTTGGGTGCTAGAATTGTATGTCGCGCCGATAGGAGCGTTGACGGCCTTGGACGAAGTGATCGAGACGGGGCTGCGATCGACTATCGACTATATGACCAAGGGGTTTCGGACATCTTACCCTCCCCCCATCCACTCTCTGGCGCTGCGAGATTAACGCCGAAGCTATATTTGAGTGGCGTGTTATGTCCACGATATTTGATGAGCAACCGAGATAAGCCGGCGCCTCGGTCTAGTGGGAGCGAGCCGTGCATCGTGAAGGTCCAAGCCGCCCAATGGCAATTTACGTTTGGGATTTTAGAAAGTAAAACCATTCATGTTTTTTTTTTTGCAAGATCTTTACCGTTGTTATTGCTTAGGCGGGGGGCTGTGTCAATTGCTGCGCATTGCTTACATGTTTACAACACCGAGGAACGGCGGCTCGGATTGCATATAGGTGTGTCGCCAAGTGTACATGCTCGCAAAGTACCCATTCCAACCCTTCATGTAATTTCCCCTAAATGGTTAACACAAGAAGGGCCGAAAGACAACAGTTGGAACCGTTGATTAACCGGTACATTTGGTGCAAATATCCCCAAATTCCAATTCTGCGCGACATTGTTTCTCATTATTCATGTGAGATGACTTGAAAGTCGTGGACGTTATGAAGATGTTCAACCACCCATTTTTAATGCCTTTTTTGCGGCGGGCAAGCGCTTGCTCGAGGTCTAGTCGTAGTATCCCGCATGCTCCATAGCTTACGCGCACATAAATTGTCAATATATTGTGGAGGTACTTTGCAAATAAGTGTATACCAACGGCGCGGTGACAACGGCCCGTAGATGAGGGCGGGGGTGCGCCCGTATTCGGCGCTTTCCCAATCCAACCTCCACGTAGTTGGAGCTTGTAACGACGAAGCCGTGCCGCTAAGCTTGGAATAGTAATAGGGGTTAATCGAAGTTGGCCGCCGTCGTCCAACCCATTCCATCCACCCCTTCGAGACATTACAACGACTTTGCATACAAGGCCCGCCACATGTTCACCCTAACTGTCCCATGCCCTCTTGTCTTGTCCACCCATCTTTTTTTACCGTTACATGGGAATTCTTTGAAATGCCAAAGAATGGACTTTGGTTCTCAAGCTCAATAATCCTATTAAGCTGCGTAATCTCTCAAGCTAACCACCGACAAGATCATTACCGACGCTACCACACGTTGGGGTGCGAAAGTTATACCGTAGAACATTCGCATATGTTGTAAACTCGACCCGGCGGGCCCGAAGACTCCTCCCAGACGTCTCAACTTCCCCCACACACAACAGGCATTCTCTTAATCCGAATCGGCCGCCGGACGGTCGCTAAGGAAGTTCTCCACAACCAATAAGATTGCAGTGACGCCACCCGAATTCCGACTGTCTACGACGGCGGCCCTGGCGAGAACTATAGCCAAGGCGCCCCCCTCCTCAACGAAGAAGCGAGAGGGAGCCACCACATATGGGTCGTAGAACCCGAACTAAAAGATGTCAGTAGCTGCCAAGCTCACGACCTCCTCGCCTCGGCACTTGCTCATATCCAGGACGACAGCATGGAGGCCACCCTAAACGTCGAGAATGGTATCTACGATAGCACGAAGCTCACGTAGTAAACCATATGAATCTGATGACCCCCCCCCCCCCCCCCCCCCGCACCCATGCCTCGTAATATACATTCCGCGACAAAGCCTTCTACAAGCGTTCGATCTCGAAGTCGTCTTCAAGCCCTACCGGAAGTCCGGAACATCATCGTAGCGAGACTCGAGTTGGTCTCCGCTCAAATTTCCCACTTCTTTTTCGACGCCACGGTCATGTCCCTGCTAGCCTTTCATTTCATGGACATGTTCGCCTATTGTACCGTACTTGGTTACACCCCCATCCGTTGCAGACATGATGGCATTGCCCCAACAATCGTCGAAAACTTATACCGCAGGGGCATGTATTGCCGAGTGATCGAAGCGTCAGACTTCAACCCCCCCCCTCCCTTTTCGGAGAAGATGACCAAAGCCATTACCAAACTTATAACCCACGACCTCGCCACGTAGCCGATACCGCTACGCCTAACCAGTCTTTTCGACGGACTCGCATCCGCTTGAGTCGACATCTCCACTTACACCCCCGAAACCCACGTAACCACCGATGGCCCTGACGAGTCCGTAGACTCCACCTCCACCGACGACCGTAAGATCATCTTAAGCTTCACCTCCTACTCCCTCTCGTTTACTTTAAGCTACCACACTCAAAGACAATATGAATTACCTTGTGCTAGCTCCCATCAAGCCCCGCTTCCTACGGGTCTTCGGTCTCCCCACCCACACCCCGGAGGCGGGTGAGAGCGCTTCATAGTAGCTTGCTCTAGACAATTAAGCTACGAATAACTGTGTTGATTTGGTTACAACCACGGTGGCGTACGCCAGCTCGGCCTCGAGCGACCGCCTCCCCCCACAGCAAGCTTACTACACCGCCACATCTTCATGCTATCAGTGACCGGCATAATATTACTTTTTGTTCTTTATTCCTCGCCGCGCAAGGTTCGATGCTATTAGGCGGCTATGTTCGACCCCCAACACATATTGTCAGCGCCTCCTACTACCTCACTCTAGCTACCGACAAGTTGTAACGTCGTCAAAGCCCCCCTCAACACGTTCGCGCCGATCAAGCAATTGTCTGCACAACCAAGACACACCACCATGCGAGGCCCCCCCTCTCAACACGGTTTAATAAACATAGACGTGCCCCCCCCCCCCTCCCCCCCGAAACAAAACTGTCG
>JAPMLY010002469.1:0-58277 GCA_026401115.1 Tetraselmis chui
CTCGCGGGGGGACTGCTTAAGGCCGTAGAGGCAGCGCTTGAGGTGACAAACCTTGGACGTCCCATCGGTGAAGCCGAGGGGCTGGCGGATGTAGACATCCTCCCGGATGGGGGCGTAGAGAACGCTGTGTCGATGTCAAGCTGGCAGAGTTCAAGGTCGCGGGCGGCTGCGATGGTTAGGAAAAGACGCAGGTTGGCCATGCGGATAACCGGGGAGAAGGTCTCCGTGTAGTCCAGTCCAGCGCGTTGACTGTACCCCTTGGCGACGAACCGCGCTTTGAAGCGGGAGACGTCGCCGGCTGTATCCGACTTGACTTTGAAGATCCACATGCTGTTGACGACCATGCGGCCTGGGGGGAGGTCCACAAGTTCCCACGTGCCATTGCTGATTAGGGAGGAATACTCATGTTGCATAGCTGCTTGCCACTGGGGGGCTTGGGCGCTGTCCAGCGCAGCCCGGTAGGATTTTGGTTCCACACACTCTCGGGCGGAGAGGAGGGCGACTGCACTAGGGGACGCGCCTGCAGGTGTGTGGGGGGGACCTGTGACAAGGTCGGGGACGTGAGGGTGCTCAAATATGTCCTCTTGAGCTTTGCCTTGTTCAGGATCACAACACGCCGTCACGAGGGTCGGGGGGTAGTCGGACAAGTGGGCAACCATATTGCCGTATCGAATGGGGTGTGAGCGGAGCCGGGCATGGCGAGGGGCTGCCGGAGGGGTAGGGGTGTGGGTAATGTGAGGTCAATGGGGTGGGATAGGGGTGAGTCTGCGGGTACGTCTTCTGAAGAGGCGGTGATGACCGAGTCGGCGGAGGGTTGTATGTCGAAGCCTGGGGTGTCTTCCTGAAAGACAACATGTACGGAAGTGGTGATGCGACGCGTTTCCGGATTGTAGACACGATACCCGGGTGCGTTAGGGGGATAGCCCACCATGACGCCGCGAAATGCTTTTTCACTGAGTTTCCGACGTTGTTTGTCGGGGACCTTGGCGAAAACGGCGCAGCCGAAGACGCGGAACTTGGAGGCGTCGGGCACCGACGACGTAAGGAGTGTGAGGGGGACGCCCCCATTAGGTCCGACCGAGCGACTGTACGTGCGGTTGCGAAGGTACACAACAGTGCTGACAGCGCACGACCACATGGAGTTGGGAACGGCCATACTGTGGAGCATCGCAGACGCATTGTCCCGGATAGTGCGCCAAGGACGTTCGGCTTCGCCGAGCATGTGGTGGGCGTATGGGGCAGAGAACTGTACCCCGACGCCGAGGTGTGCGCACATCCGGCGAGTGACAGCAGCTTCAAACACAGAGTCGGAGTCAAACTTGAGGACCGGTGCGAACGCGCTCGTCTGGGAGTGATGGCGGAAATGCAATTGTTTGATGTCCAAGAGGATGGTTTCCAATTCCGAACATGCGTCGTCTTTATACTTAAGGAACTGCACTCACATGTAGTTGGTGTGGTGGTCAATGACGAGCAAGCAGTAGCGGAGGCCATGTGGGGAGGGGACATTGACCGGGCCCCATAGGTCAGCGGACATGTTAAGGAGGGGGTGGGATGGCTTCGCGCAAGCGGCTGTGTTGCGTGGTGCAGCTGTGGCTTTGTGAAGTGAGCAAGAGTCGCAAGAAACTTTGTTTACAATGCTAGCTAATACAGGGCTAGTCGGGACACCGTGAGTATGCTGGGCCTGAAGGCTTTGCATGTTTAGGTGGCCAAACCGACGGTGCCACATGACGGGATCACACTGGGCAGTAAGGGCAACCTCAGGTGAGGGGTCAAGTGCAGCCGGTGCGGATGGGCTTGAAGGAAGGTCCGGCTGGTGGGGAAGGAGGTAGAGACCGTTTCCGGACGGTTCTAGCACACCCATGCCTGTGGGTACCAAAAGCAAACCAATGTCAAAGTTGGAGGGGAAGACGAATTCACATCCGCTGTGAGTTTGCATCCAGCTTACACTAAGTAGTGTGCCGATACGTTGAGCGGAGCGAGATGATAGGTCAGGGGTGTAGAGTGCATACACAGTGCGGTGAATGAGCTGGCTAGAGGCAAGTCTGACAGAAATCCGCACTGAGCCACTACCCTTAACGTCGACGCCGACACCGCCCACGCGAGAGGGAGCGGAGGGGGGCGTTAATTTCACGAAGTCATCTCGGAACGCGGTGAGGTTAATCGAGCAGGCGGAATCAACGACCCAAAACTGTGACAGGTTACGACCCGGGCGGGCGAGGGAAGAGGAGAATGCCACATAGCTGAAAGGGACACTCACCTCGTCGTCATCGTAGTCATTAGCGCAGTCCTCGAGGGTGGGTAGGCAGTCTGTGTCATCAGCGGGGGCGTCGTCGGCAGGGACGTCGCTGAGCAGCGCACCGTGAGCAGAGGTGGTGCCACCGGCGGCGCCGTACTTCTCGACGGTCATCTTACGCTTGGCGAGATTCCACTTAAGGATAGCGTCATCCGTGGCAGTGCAGGCGGACATGAGATGAAAGTACTACAAGGTGAAAGTACTAGGTGTTTATAGAAACTTGCCTTTTGCGGGAGAGCTGTCGATCGTGGCTCGCCGAACCAGGTTGTCGCGCGTGAGTGACGTGATGCGAGGGCCCATAACTTGTTAATCCATATACACACGGAATGGCATGAAGGGGGATAGAACCGCCGCTTCCCGGAACGGAGGTGTACGCCTTATCCATGTACCGCCAAAAGTCGGTACCCGATAGGAACATATTGTGTGTATGAACCCATCGCATCGCATCGCGAATGAGCGGCGAACACCTATAGCGAACACCTACAGGTTATGGGCCCTCCGCGTTTACGTGGGGTTTACTAGGGCACCGGCCGGAGTTTGTCCATTAAGGGGGAGTGTTTACATATCCCTCCGTAGGACTACTAATGGACACATTTGTACGCTAGACTCCGGGGGAGTCTTGGCCCTCCACCTATAGGTGTTCGCTATAGGTGTTCGCCGCTCATTCGCGATGCGATGCGATGGGTTCATATACACAATATGTTCCTATCGGGTACCGACTTTTGGCGGTACTTGGATAAGGGGTACACCTCCGTTCCGGGAAGCGGCGGTTCTATCCCCCTTCATGCCATTCCGTGTGTACATGGATTAACATTGACAACACTTGTGCGGATATGCCATAGCAAACAACCTGCCCCCATCCCCTACCCAATCTCCACATCATCGAAAAGGTGCAATTCACATAGACATTTACTTATGCTAAACGATTGCCCTCCTAGTAGGGCCCTTCCCTTCAAGTGGTACACTCGTGACGGTGGATGCAGTCAAAAACCAATCTTGTTGTGCAACATGTATAGCAAACGATGCTACGATGCTGCCACGAATGCATGATTATGGGCGTCAATAGGCATGACACAATGCATTTCATTGTAGTATATTTTCATCTCTTCTCTCATTTCGAAAATTTTGGTGCGTTATATCCCCTCGCCATCCTAAAACCGAGCAGTCCTCGTGACATGTGGCCTAATCTTGGCACTTGGCCTCGTCGTCAGCAGCTACCACGCGGGCAGGCACGGACGTGGTGGTGGTGGTGGTGTGGGGGAACCAGCCCCCCCCCCCCCCCCCCCCCCCCCCCCCCCCCCCCCCCCCCCCCCCCCCCCCCCCAGCCGTTGCTCTCTTCAAAATCATGACACATTCGACGCCTTTTCCCGGGTCTCTTCAAGTCTTGTTGACAGAGCCGCCCGTCGCGCCTCCGCCTCCCGCACCTGCAGCCGCAGCAATAGTAGTCCTGGCGATCAGCCGTCGATACAACGCAGGCAGTTCCGCCTTTTACATTTGACGTGAATACATCCATTCGATTGTGCAGTATAGCTTCCATTTTCACATCAATACCAATAACATGTGTCATGCGGAAACCATTTAGTACGCCACCAACACCGACACCATTTCATGGCATAAAGCTCCACACAAAACATTTCATCTCACAATACGATGATTTTAATAACAGCGTATTGCCAAAAATTCTGTATGCAAGCAAAATGTTTAACTTAGTTGTTCGAAAATTTAACAAAACTAGTTGTGTTATGTGAACAAATACACCGGCGACCAACGCCATTAGAGCTGACGTTTAAACAAATCTACACACTCGACAATTCATGACATCGATGCTATCAACATCCACAAATCAGATATAATCCCTAACGCAGCAGCTCCCATTGATACTGACGTACTTGGCTGCGGTGGCTGTTGTCGCACAGCCCTGCCATTTAAAATGAGGGCTTACATAAGCCATACCCCGATGATGATTCACACGTCAGGTCTGTACCCTGAAACAATTACTCAAACATACACAAAATTCGCCCAATACAAACCCTGAAATGAGCCCTACAATGGCTGCGGGGAGGGGCGTCCCACCGTCTCCACCTCCTTCCGTGCCGCCTCCACCAGCGGCCGAATCCAACCCATCACCGAATCGTTGCTGCCGTCCAAAGCAGCGGCGAGCTCGGCGTTCATGGCTTCGCTCAGTTGGTTTGCAAAATTGGCAGCCACGCGCTTCACCTTCGCTTTTGTCTCGGCGCGGCGGAGGGGGAGGTTCAGGATGGCGAGGTAGCCGATCAGGCCTGACACCCCGCACGCCAGCAAATCCTCCCACGTGGTCGGCAGCACGGTGGTGAGGACGACCCCTAAGACGCCCGCCCCCGCCACCGCGCCCCCCGTCACTGTGAACGACTCCCTCACCTCCTCGTTTAGCAGCAACCCCACCGAACTCAGCTCCAGCTCCTCAACCACCGACAGCGGCGCCACCGACACCACGGCCAGCCCCGTCTCCTCCCCACCCACAGCCAACGCCGCCGGCAGCTCCACAACCGCCGTGTCATCGGTGGATGAGATGTCAGTCAGCTTGAGTCCGAGTGCTTCCGCGCGCGAGGCGGCAAAGGAGCGGTAGCTGTCCGTCTGTCGCTTGGTGTTGCCGCCGATCCAACGCGTGTGCTCCCTCACCAGCTTCTGCACCTCGTTCGCGATGCTGCTGATCTCGGCACGGAAGCCGGACGCCACCGGCATGTCCTGCGGTCGACTCTCGCCACCAGCGGCCGATGAAAACATGTAGGAGGCGAGGTTGCCGCTCGACAGCTGCAGCTCGCGGTCGATCAGTTCCTCCGTCTTAGCCGCCGCGCCGCGCACCAGCTTCTGGATCCGCTCCTGTTGCACTCCGCTGTCGCGCTCCATCTCCGCACGGAACGCCGCCAGCTGCTGCTCCACCATCAGCAGCGCGTCCAGATCCTGTGAAACGTAGTATTCGAACGGGAAGCTAATTGCGTTCGTATCTAAACAAATGAACTGATTTTCCCATTAGAAAAATAAAAAAGCAAATGAATAATGTCGCATACACCAAAATGTCCTCAAAACGCGAGTTACATACACACACACACACACACACACACACACACATACACACACACACACACACACACACACACACACACACACACACACACACACACACACAGGTTAACCAAAATGCCGTTCGACTCTTACTCCTTTCCTTTTTTCAAACTCTATCTCATGAGAATTCGCTTCCTTTAATTTTGTTTCTTTGCAATCGTTGCAAGTTTATATCGGATCAAACCGCAAATTTTGCAAAACATTGTCATTTTCTTTCAGAGAACATTGATCCCTGAAATTGCAGGCAATAAGCTTTGAATCGCAACCAACGCCGCACCCCACCGCACCTTCTCCGCACTGGCCAGATCGCCCTTGAGCTGCTGCTCACTGGCGCCCAGCAGCGCGTCCGCTATGCTCAACGGTGTCTGCAGCTTCAGCCGCACGCTTTCGCTCGCCTTGCCCGGCTCAGAGCCGACAAGGAAGCCGAGCAGGAAGGCCTCCAGGTCAGCAAAGCCGCTCGAGCCCCAGGCCGGAGACAGTGCCAGCTGCTGGTCGTCGATGCTGCTCAGTATGCCGCCTGAACGGAGCAGATGTATTGTGTTAGCGCCTCTCGGGTCCGAAAGCAATCACTCAATATTAGCGGGGCGTTGAAAATAATTTTGACATTAACAATTAATAATAGAAAAAAACACACAAAGCACTTATCTGTACTATACATGACAGAGCCGTGACAGCTTTACACATGTTTGTTTGCTTGCCTTTACTACAAGCATGCACGTATACGAATATCTTACTTTGTCTACACAAGGGACCCTCTGCGTTTGTGTGTATGTGTATGTCAATGGAAAGTGTGTGAGTGTGTGTGTGTTTGTGTGTGTGTGTGTGTGTTCAGATGTGGAGTGCCGGCACACCTGTGGATCCGCTACCGGCGTCCAATTTGGCCTGCAGAGCGCGTCGACTGCTGAGAGGGATCACTTGCGGGTTGTCCACGCCCAGAATCTCCAGCACATTGTTGGACACGAAGGTGCGGACCTACACTCCGCAGAGAAGGGCGTAGGAGAACCGAGGGGGCATACATTAATCAGAAGAAAGTCAGTGAAGGAGACCCCAACTAAATCGAGACTTCCTCCCCCCAACACACACACACACACACACACACACACACACACACACACACACACACACACACACACACACACACACACACACACACACACACACACGCGCACCTGCTCAACCTCCTCCACCTCCTGCAACAAGTCCGCTTTGTTGAGGATGAACACAATCTTCTTCCCCCATTGCCGAATATATTTCAGAAATTTAACCTCACTCTCGGTGAAGGGCCTGCGCGGAGGGAGATACAGGGCCAACCATTCCGCGCATAAGCGTGTGTGTGTGTGTGTCAGTCCTCAACATGGCAATCACACAAATGGTCGAGAAAGCATAGAAAGAAAAAATATCCAAAATCGAAAACTTGACCAACAACACATACATATATCATAACAGAACACGATTCAATTTGCGTGACAACATGCATGCACATACATACACACATACATACATACATACATACATACATACATACATACATACATACATACATACATACATACATACATACATACATACATACATACATACATACATACATACATACATACACACAGACATACAGACATACATACATACATACACACACACACACATACATACATACATACATACATACATACATACATACATACATACATACATACATACATACATACATACATACATACATACATACATACATACATACATACATACAGACATACAGACATACATACACACACACATACATACATACATACATACATACATACATACATACATACATACATACATACATACATACATACATACATACATACATACATACATACATACATACATACACACATACATAAAACCATACAACCATACAACCATACATACATACATACAACCATACATACATACATACTTACATACATGCATGCATACATACATACCAGATTCCTAAAACAGCCAAGCGTGCACAAATAAAAAATATATATATAATACTCGAAAGTGACGCTAAGCAAAAATATATGAACACAAATTTAAAAAACCAAACACATGCATAGACGAAAAACAATGAAATAAGTAATTAGCCTACAGGCAAACAAACAAAGCAAGTAAATCATACGTAAACGGATACAGAAAACACACACACACACACACACACACACACACACACACACACACACACACACACACACACACACACACACACACACACCATTGAGCAGACATAAAATCTAACAGCCAGCAAACAAGGGCACTGGCCGCCTCTCACACCTGTCTGCGCTCATTACAAACAGGACCAGGTCCGCGCGTGGGATATACTCCTCTGTCAGCCGCTGCTGCCTCTCCAGCACAACATTGGTACCTGAAGACCGCCCCCGCCCAGACACAGCATCAATAAACAAGGGTAATGGTACACATCTACCAGACCTACTGAGATCAGCTGGGCTGTGAGGGACTGTGAGGCCGCGGGGCAGCACCTGGCGTGTCCACAATGTTGAGCTCGGTTAGAAGGTCCGCGGGCAGGTAGCGCTGGTACATCCCATCCGCGTCCTGCTCCACCCTCGCTTCGCCGTCGGTGTGGCGCAACACGCTGATCTCGTTGGTCGTGGGTAGGATGCCCTCCGCCAGAAACCTTAATCAGCCCGCGCCACAAACACGCCGCACGCCATCAGGACCTCTCATGACATGACCAATTAATGCTCGAATCGCAAAGAGTACAGGGTGATTAATCATACTTTCGCGTCAAAATACGTGGAAAATGTGTGTGCGTGTGTGTGTGTGTGTGTGTGTGTGTGTGTGTGTGTGAGAGAGAGAGAGAGAGAGAGGGAGGGAGGGGAGAGAGAGAGAGAGAGAGAGAGAGAGAGAGAGAGAGAGAGAGAGAGAGAGAGAGAGAGAGAGAGAGAGAGAGAGAGAGAGAGAGAGAGAGAGAGTGAGAATGTTTAGCAGTTAATGTGGCACATTGCTTGCGTGTGAGAGAGAATGTGTCAGAGGTTTTGTGACAGAATGTGCTTGTGTGTGTGTGTATGTGTGTTTGTGTGTGTTTGTGTGTGTGAAAGATTTAACAGGGTGGTACCTTTCGCCCAGCAGGGCGTTGATGAAGGTTGACTTGCCGCTGTTGAACTCTCCCACCACCACCAACAGAAACAGCTCGTCCAGCCCCACCAGCGCATCCTCCAGAAGGTCTATCTCCTCGATGCCAGGGCTCACCTGTCAGCAGGGAAAGCCAGCCACCTCGGCTCTCACTCCCATCACCGCCACCCCCTGTCCCTAAAAACAGCTTGCGAGGCTATACTATAACGGCGAATGAGGCGAGGAAGGGGGGATACAAGGAAATGTCAATGCAGCTAGAGGGAAGGGTGACCTCTTTCAGCAGCGCCAGTATGTCCTGCAGCAACTCCTTCTCTTCCATCACTAAATCTTCTCTCGCCAGGCTGAGCAGCTTGCGCATCCCTGACGCGCTCCCCGCCCCACCCGCTTCCTCCCCTTCCCCCACCCCCACCTCCTCTGTCTCTACGTCGCTCTCGCCCCCCATCGCACCCAATAGAGCGGCGGCTGCCTCCGATGCACTGGACACCGTCACACCCTTGGCTGCCGCCTCACCACACCTCACGAACAGCTGTGTGGGTAGGCACAGGCCACTGGCGCTACGACAGGACAACACCTCGCGAACCCTCCCCACCGCAGCCTCCTGCTCTGCGCCACCCACGCTGCCGATGACAGGGATACTACCCGCCTTCTGTTGCTTCACCGCACTCTCCACCTCAGCTGCCGTGGGCCCACCCGGCGTGGCGCCCTGCATGACCACCAGGTTGGCGCCCGCCTCGGCGGCCTGCGCGGATTCGCCGGCCGTGCTGACGAGGGAGCCCACCAGACTGCCTGCACCCGACAGCATACGGCGCGCCACGGCGATGGGCACACCTGCGGAGAGATGGGTCGCCCGTGGTAGGCGACAGCTCAGCCTAAAGAAGCGCCCACAACTAACGCTCAAAGGTGGGGTTACAAGGGTGACAAGCTTGCACTCCATGCTCCCATCCTGACTCTTCTCTCTTCCATATTCATGAACAGTCACTGCTGTATTCAGTTTGTTGAACTTCAAAACTGTTCCTGTTTTCATACTGTAAGCTTGCTCTGCCTTTCTCTTCCTCGTAACACAGAATGCCACGCCAACGCGTGTCTTATTTATTGCCTTAACTTTTTTTCACTAGTTCAATGTTGTTCTAGCTTAACTTTTGCTTTCCCAACTTCGATGCTTATACCTGTGTGTGTGTGTGTGTGTGTGTGTGTGTGTGTACATGTACGAGGGTGTGTGTGTGTGTGTCAGAGAGAGAGAGAGAGAGAGAGAGAGAGAGAGAGAGAGAGAGAGAGAGAGAGAGAGAGTGTGTGTGTGTGTGTGTGTGTTGGGAGGGGGGGGGGGGAGGGGTGGGATTGAGGGGAGAGGGATGTCTGTGCCTTTCTGAGTCAGCAGCACTCCGTCTGCCTCCGCCGCGTCTGCGATGTCAGTGCGATCCACCACCAGCAACACCGCTCGCCCACGCAAAACATCGCGCACGCGGCAGGCGGCGTCGTAGAGCTCCGCACCACCGGCCTGCGACAGAACACACACATACACACACATACACACACACACACATACACAAACACACACACACACACGCACGCACACACACACACACACACACACACACACACACACACACACACACACACACACACACACACACACACACACACACCTTAGCATCTAAGCTCAGCACATCGGCAAAGACCCGTTGGCAACCTCCGCGATATGTCCGGTATGGCACAAGACACCTCGACAAAATCATTTCAGACGGACCGCTGTTTTTTTATAGATATAGGCCCCGTCGGGTTCCCTCCCTCTCTGTCGTTTTGTATTCCTATGTATCGCACTCACCTGGCCTTCACTGTCGCGCAGCACTACACCAGTGGCGCCCCCAGTCACCGCCTCGTCGATGAGCCTCATCGCCGCCCCATCCGCCCGCAGCACCTCTCCCGCCGTTGTCTCCACCAGCAGTGCCGGCAGCTTCACCTGAACCCCGCCACCGACAGCGCCGTTCAGAACGACGGGTCGACCACCGCGAGAGGCCCACATCCATCGGTGAATTGCAATGCGCGCAAGCCCAGGGCGATCGAATTCTTGGCGAGAGTGGGACGGTGTGTGTGGTTGGGCTTTCCGTTGACTGATGGTGACGGGAGAAAGGGGTACACTCCAGGGGGCGTACCTTTGCTTGCTTTTGGCCGCTCGGGAAAAGGCTGAAGCCGGCAGAGCAACGCAAGGAGCCACGTTCACGGCGCGTCGGATGGATTGCTAGCGGTCCCGTCGTGCGCCCCGAGAGGGTAGCGGTGTGGAGAGTGTTCCCCGTGATCAGCGATGTGCTGCGAGAAAGGAAAGCGGGCGACGGCGATGGGATGACGCTGCAGCGGCGCTGGGCAGACCGATGACGGATCGCCAGCCCTCCACAGCGCTGCCGCTGCTGCCTTGTGGCCAAAACTTGCGAAGATACCGCTGTGACCCGCGCCATATTCATAATTTGCTGTGCCTCAAGGAGAGAATCTTGGTCGACTGGCGAGAACGAAGTCAGCCGCGTGGTTGAGGACGTGGTTTAGAGTTTAGAGTCAGAGGGGCCGCGAGGTGTACATGTACGGTAGTAATTTAGAGACTGCCCTTACCAAATTCTAGATATATCGCGCCTATACTATAAAAGCCGATTTAGCGGATATCGTTAATGTAAATATAACTTTTTCTCGACGCGAATAAAATTAAAGTCGCGGATGGATAGCGCGCGAGCGGAGGATTGTGCCAGTTGTGCGCCCGCAGATTTCCTTTCTGGCATGTGCGCATGGACGAGGGCGCGGAGAAGAGCCGGCGGCCACGCATCATATCGCAAGAATTGTACATCATTGGACGGATGACGAGATAATGCGACTATACATTAGGAGCAAATAATGATAAAATATGTTTACAAGAAAAGGCAGTGGAAACCATCATGGTGAAAGGAGGCCAGGAAGCCTAAGCCCGAGGAACAGGAAGGCATGCCATAGCATCGGCACTACCCTCCTGCAGAGCGGCACTAATAGGGACCAGAGTGTCACGTATAGGAACCAAAAGTGACATTTACCCGTGGGAACGTTTGCCACATATGTCAGTTTGCTTACAGAATAGCCAAAAGACCACCACAAGCATGGCATGGGGGAAGATTAGCGCATACTTATAGAAATGGGTGGGTGTGTTCGCGCGAGGCCTAGATGGGTTAAGCGCGAAAGCAAAGCGTGCTGGTACTCGGGGATCGCACCGGCTTAAGGGGTTGCTGCTAGCAAGTGCCTAGCTAGAGTTGTCCGTTGGTGAAGGTTGTGTTAGTTGGTTGGTCGCGCCTTTTTCTAACCAAACCACATCCCTAGGGCGATCTCGAGAAGCTCCTGACCGAATACGGCGGAACTCCAACCGCAAGTCCCGCCCCTTAGTGGCCCTCGCTTCAAGCATGAACTCTTCAAGCACGTGGACAATACGGTCGTGGAGTTGATTGGAATACTAAGAGCACGGGTACCGGGGGATATGGTCCATGCGCACAACAAATGTTGAGCGCTCACCCGACATAGAGATGCTCGATACCGTCGACGAAGATCCATACCCGCGAGACTATGAAGGAGCCTCATTGCACCGAGGGCACTTTCGAACATGAGAGGCGCGCTCCGAAGTCAAGCCAAGCACCCGGTGGGTTGCCATCGTATAGCAATCGGATGGCACCTTGGAGTTGGACTCATGTGAAGCGAAAAAGAGAGCCAAAGCCCCACGACCCGTACCCGAAATCACCCTCATATAGTCCGGTGGGAAAGGTCTACATAAACGCCAAGAGGTCAAGGTAGGCCCGGGCACGAAGAATGCGCGAAATGCCCCGTAGAATGTGGCCCCCAGAATCTCCCAAGCGAGTGATAGCATCGGGAGTCGGAAGTTGTAGGCAAGTCAGTTGGGTAGCGGATGCCATCGCATTGTTGACCGGAGATACCACCAACTCGGCGCCCGCCGGCGGCGCAGCGGCGGCGGCCCCGGAGGGGGGTGCGCTCGCAGGCCCGTCGGCATCCCCTCACCTCCCCGTGGTGGGCGCTAGAAACCCCGTAGCCGTGCCATGCATGGCACGGTAGGGGGGTTAAGAGGGTCGACAACTCGATCCGTAGGATCAACATGTGTCGGGAAAGCCCTCTACATAGGGCTTTTGAAAAAAACAATTTCTATGCAACACCGGACCAAGATCTCCCGCTCGGGCCGTCCGATATGTTTTTTCGCGGTCTCACACTACTAGGTACAATCCTACTTCGAGGGGGTGGGGCATGTACCCGAGGAGCGTTTGATGGCGAGAAGGGTACGGCCGGATCAGCGGTGGGACGCATATGTTCGAGCTAGTAGTCGTCAGCTAGGAAGCACTGCCGGTCGAAACTTCCCGGGGGGTGAGGCACGACATGGCATAGGCCGGTGGCAAGTCGCACGCGGAGGAGCGGCTATGTGAGGCGGCGGCGATCTTCATGATCAGACGCCGCCGGAAAGCCATGTACGGAGGGCTTTTTTGGAAATTAAACTAATGTCCGTACCTGGCGTCGAGCTAGTTGGGGAGCAACACCAGAGAGGGCGCTCACTAGCGAACCGCTACGTCGTCAAGATACATCTCCCGGGGGGAGGAGTAAGCTTGGGCGGCAAGGAGGCCAGTCGCGACGGAGGACACGATTTGGCGACGACGACCCTCCGGGTCGGCGCCGCCGGAAAACCCGTACGGAGGGTCTTGACTTATTTCCGTGCAACCGCGGCCCGAAGGATCCGACTACGGTGACCTGCACCCCCATCTTCAACACCCACTACCCAGAAAGACCTCCAAACTCTTGAGTGTGGGCCCGGGTGGGCGCGGAGGCCCCCTCTCAATAGAGGCTTTTCGGTGGTCGCGCGATAAGAGGGTGGAGGGTACGGACGCATGTCGGACTATCTGACAGGTACCCGGGTACCAAACAGAAAAAAACCGAGGAAATGAGCGGGGAAAATTCAGCCGCGGAGGCAGGAGCGCCAACTTTTTCTATGTCCGTGAGTCTCGGTCCCCCCCACCTGCCCTCGAGGTGACGGGGGACCTCGACAAGGAGGACCGTCGCGTCGGTAGACGCGGCAACGACCTTGGGGCGGTGCTTACGGGATGCGGCGGCGGGATCGACGAGCGACCACGCGAGGAGGCGTTTTTGTCAGCCTCTCCCCTCCTATCTTCGGCAAGAATGAAGTCACGCGGGAGCCATATTAGGCTGGCCCGTCGTCCCTACCGAACGCCGACCGGCCTAGGCCGGACGGCACCCCGGTTCGGTGGGAGCGGGCCGTGCATCGTGAAGGTCGAGCAGCGGCTTAGTTTTGCATTTCTTGACAAGTTGAAATATTTTTGATATGTTTTTTCTTGATTACAAAATTATTACGTTGTTACTGATTAGGCGGGGCGGTTGTGGCAATTGCTGTGATTGCTTACAGTTTTTTTTAACTCCCGAGGAACGTCAACACACATTGCATATAAGTGTGTTGATAGGTGTACCTGGTCGAAGAGACATGGTCTTATCCTAATCGTAAGTCATGTATGGCTGAGTATGGAGGGCCGATAGATAGTAGCCGGTCTGGTTTGATGGTATTGTTGTAAACACTTTCACTTTCACTTTCACTTTACTACCAACTCGACATCGGGCCCAACTTAATCGGAAAGGTTTTGGTTCAATGTGTTAGTCAACACCACGATATCCGATTCCGAAACCCCGCCCATAGTGGAGATCGAATCATACGAATTGCGCAATTGGACCGCCCACGGTAAAGTACACTCCTCCACAAAAGTCCGGACAAGATTTCGCACCTGCGCAAGTAGAAAATGCAATCATGCGTCGATTTTATTGACAAATATCCTGAAATCCCAGGCAATACTTTTGCGCGCAAAATGGAATGCACCGACAACTGCGAGGGGCGAGTTCGAACACTGCCGGGCATGTGTACTTGGGGTTATCGCGCCCGCACCCGTGCGGCACGCTCTTTCAAACAGTCGCCGTGCTTGGTAGACGAAAAGAGTAACGGGCGCACAACGCCGCAATATGAACGTTAATGCGACGGTCGCGCAAATATTATGCATAGGCGACGGAGGGAGGAGGTGTTGGGCAGGCCGCTGTGGGGGAAACGCAAGAAATCGCGTATGTAGACTTACCACCGATATGCGCACAACCCAAGGGCAAGCCGCTTTCGGCAACAATGTTCAAGCGATCATAACTTCCTGATATATGGTCAACACTTTTTATACCAGGTACCGTTGGACGTGTCTTTTCAATGCGCGTCGAACGCACCTACTCCTGAGTTCAAACTCCCACAAATCGATTTGTTATGAATTATTTTAATTTACAAACTATTCCGGCACCGCTGAGCCGCAGTGCCAAGCAACACCCATCGAAGTCGGCTCACCTCCTGAGACGATTTGTGCGGGGTTTGTCGATATATGTTTACCAATTCTTCATTCCTATTGACCTCCGAGCCCAATTCCCGACGCGTGCCACGCGTGGGGCGGGTGTGGTTGGAACAAGCACATACCCAAGCATTCCAAACACCACCGTCAACGTGGTGCGTCCCTAGCGGCCAAGTTGGACCTCGCCCCTCCCCTAAGCCAATCGCCCTCGCATGTTTACAGCGTGCAGTGTTTATCCAAACCTGCGTCATGTGCGTTTTTGCTCGCCTGCTTTCCAAAACATCATCCGTGCCAGCGGCGTGAACTTCCGTGCTCTATTCACACACCCGCAAACCAAACCTCGCGCATTGAACACGGCACCCACGCCTCCAAACCCCCTCCAAAACCCCCCCAAAAATACGGTGTTGTGGAACACAGAGAAGTATGCAGCTTGGTATGAGCGCTTGAGCAATGCCCAAGCGTGGCGCTCAGAATGACGTGTGTAGTTCAGACAATTTCTCGGGAGTTTAAGGGCTTAATTCGACAAACTCCACCGACAACACCCGCTTTAAGCTGAGGTCTAACCACCCCGGATGGCGGCTTACTGCTTGCTTCTCGGCTCTCCTACAATTGGGTGGTACTCGGGTATCGTCGTGCTTGACGTGGTGAGAGGGGGGCGTGTTCTTGCCTAGCTCATGCTTAACATAATGCATGTCCGGACTTTTGTGGAGGAGTGTAGAAGTGGAAACATTCAATAGTTCCTGACGGATGAGACCGTACAAAGGTCCTAGCGACTCGGACTCGTAATCACAATGGTTGGGATTACAGTGGTTTCGTGACGTATATTAATATCCTACGAAAATAAAGGTACTCTAGAGGGCCTGATCACATGGGCGCCCGAAGACAACAGCCGTTAACTCGGTGATTGTTGTAAACAATTTCATTTCATTTCATTTGGTTATATGCTTCGGCCAAATGTACGTACCTTGCTTGCGTGGGCAACTACGCATCATGGCGCACTTGATAGAGCACGAGTGTGTGCCCACCCGGTGGTGCACTACCACCCGGCGTCGCGGCTTGTACTACCGAGTACCTGTAATGGTAACGCGTACCTCACTTATATCTCGCGTACAGGTCCTATAACTTGGATAGCTCTCTTATTTATGACATGCTCTCGCGATTTACTTGTAATCATTTGTCTGATTTCGTGCCAAACCCCTGCCGGCGTTTTCACGGACTACTGCGCTGAGGAAATATATTCGATGAGGGCAATTGGACCCGCGGCAAACTGTGGTGGACAACTCTGACACACCAGCCGGGAAGATAAAAGATACCTCTGTAGCGTGCACTGCCCTGCTTTATCTACTGGCTTGTGGCTACAAACGTTGTGGCTTGTGAGCGTTTGGGCCTATCAGACTGTGTCAGACGGCCGACAGGTAGTGTTTGCGCGGTGTGCTGTCTGTCGTACGGGTTTGCGCGCGTCCGCAGCCCCTCCAATAGTCCAACCCTACTAAGCCGGTCGGTCTACTCCGCTCGGGGTGGTGTATGCTGGCAGAGGTCCGGACAATAACGGCATCCGCCTTGCGTTGTCTCGCGAAGAACCGCTCCCTGATGCTGTCACGCGCGGCTGCGTTTCCTGTAGGGGAAAGATGCCGCGGTGGCGGTGTCCCCCGCTCCCACTCTTCACCGTCTTCGTCACTGCAGACTGCGAGTGTTGGTACCAGTATATTCACGGTCGCCGGTCATCACCAGCACTACGGACGACCAACCGTGCCGCGCCAGATGGGCATTTTACGTCAGTATCTGTCGCCAACTGTGCCTGCGCTACTGTCAAGGCACGGGTGGAATCCGAATCGCGCGACAACCACCGGGTTCGGGCCGGACCTCACTTCTGGAGCGGATGTCGCTAGGTGAACGCAGTGGAACGCTGTATACCTGTGTTTTATATACAGTCAACATATAAAGCGATTTTCGTACAGGCTGCGCGTCGGTTGGCATCTGAAACGACCACTCTCGCCATTCGACGTCACCTGCGACACTGTCGAACTTGCATATATTTTAAGCATCTTAAATTTACTCTGCTAGCTCTGAACGTGCCATTTGTGCGTGTGTGTGTGTGTGTGTGTGTCCACAGGCGTCACTGGGCAGAGGAGGAGGAGGCGGTGAGGAAAGTGCCCCTCAGCAACCAGCGCATCCACCCCGCACTTCAACTTATCGTCGACCGTGCGCGCAGCGGCAGCGAGCCGGGAACTCGGAGCGACGCATTCAAGCTGGGTCTCGTCGTAGAGGTGCGTGCATTCAAACTTCGCTCTGTACTACATTGTATCCACCAGCACGGTGCCTAACATCGACATTACACGATGAGCAACAGCGACCATCCTATCCTTGCACTACTATTTATTTCCATTTTCCCGGAAGCAATCTCATCAATTTCAGAGACGAGATCGGGCTTCGTATTGACACTCTTCCCCGCTGCGGTGTGTTACACCCAGGGAGGAGGCATGCGCGGATCTGTCACTGCTGGTGAGGGCCTCCCTGCGCACCACTTACCACCTCTTTTGCCCTGGCAGAGCTTCCCGATGAGATGCGGATTGTCGTTGTCATCATCGCTCTCGGCCGTGCCCGTGTTTTTTTACATTTGCCCGCCTGGAACGAGTTTTCGGGAATTTTGCGCTATTTTTTTTTATGAGCTCTGAGCGACGGCGCTGGGCGTGGATGGGTTGGCACAGGTATGCTAGCTGCGCTGCACGACTTGGGGCTGCAGCGCGTGTTTGACTCGGTGTACGGCTCCAGCGCGGGCGCGATCAACTTGACATACTTTTTGACGGGGCAGCGCGAGGGGGTGGACATATACGCGGACATGCTGTCCAACCGGGACTTCATCGACCTCTCACGCCTATTCAAGCGCAGCGCCGGCCCCGTGCTGGACCTCAGCTTTCTACTAGACAAGGTGATGAAGGAGGACGTGCCATTGCAGTGGGAGCGCGTGCTGAGCCATGACATTCCGCTCAAGGCGGTCGCGTCGTGCGTGAGGACGCTCCAGCCTATACTTTTGGACCATTTTCTGGACGCCACGGACCTGCTCACCTGCCTACGCGCGTCGGCGAACGTACCGGGAATCGCGGGCAGCCCCATAAACCACCGTGGCCATTCGCTCGTGGATGCCGCGGTTTTTGAGCCCGTACCTTTTCCGGCCGCCGTGGCTGACGGCTGCACCCACGTGCTCGTGCTCTGCTCGCGTCCAGATCCCACCCGCCTGCGAATTGGACCCCTACGTGGCCGCCTGAACCGCGCGCTCGCCGAGGTGGTACGCAAGGCGGTGCTGAGCCCCTCTTACATGAAGCCGGCGTGGGAGACGCGGCTGGTGCACGACAGTCAGGTCGGGATGACCATCGACGAAATTCTGTTCATGAGCATGGACGAGGCGGGACCGGCGCCGCCCCTCTGCGACGACTCCTTCGTCTTTCCGCTCTTCCCCGGCCCCGCCGCCAGCTTCGCCCCGCTCTGCACCGACGCGGAAACCATCCGAGCTGGCGTGCGGGAAGGCTCCGATACCGTTCACCGTGCATTTCAGCACCTCCTCTGACGAGTCTAGTGTCCTCCTTTCCCTCCCCTCTACTAGTGCCTTTTGTTAATTTGCAGCCCCTCTGCAGCAGCCGTGCTCATAGATAAAATCGATTTATTACTCTGTACATTTTCAATACATTCATAACTTACCCACCTGGCGTCTTCTCAACGCTTGACCGTCAAGCATGTGAATTCATAGAGCCGGATCCCAAACTCCCAACGTAGCTTTTTTTCACCTCGCTTCAACACTAAACGCGACGATTATCCAAGCTGCGTTTGCGACTCTATTTCTATCAAGCCGCGCGGGGAACCAAGGTTTCAACGAAAAAGAAGTCAAAAGCAATCAATAATGAATTAAATAGGTGACTTTCTGGTTGAGTTGCTGGCGTTTGATGTCAAAATATACCGCACGCAAACGGCCGTCAGCTGTGTCGGTGATTCCCAGAGCGGTGCGCTGACTGCGATTAGGCACTTTGACTGGCTTGATGATGGGTTTAGCGGGACGGCAACGCTCCGGAACGGTAGGGGGGGTCGAGTCTCTAGGCGCGCGGGAAGCTGAGCGGGAGTCGGAGCTCCGGGCGGTGGATGGGCCCGTACGGCCAGGCGGCCTCAGATTTCAAGTATAGCTCCTGAACCTTCGCCTTCTCCGCCGTCTACACACACAGCAGACAAACATCTGTCAGACCAGCCGGTGAGGGGGGATACGACAATTTAAATAAACAAAATATCTCACCCCCCTTCCAAGATCGAAATTGATTTAATAAAACCCTTTTCCTCGTATACGCCTTCGCGGAGGCTCCGCGGGCCGCGGGGCGCAAGAGCGGGCCGCGGGCGTGAAAGCGCCTATTACCACTATCGTCGCCATGCCGTGAAGCGTTTAGCCCCCGACTCACAATTTTGCCACAACGAAAACCACAAGTTCCAACACGTAGTATCTATGGAATTTCTTATACATTCTTGGGGCGGTCGTATCATCGGACCCCGTTTCTTTTAACGCCATGCGTAGTGGAAGGAGCCTTGCCGCTCTCCTCATCGCGGCCTCGAGTTTGATGCTATCGGATATCACTCGACATTGTCCAGTGGGTGACACATGCCTGTATGTCGCCCTCGCTATCTATTTGATGGGCACGACATCGACTAATTAAGAGCAAGCGGTCATGTACCACTTGATGTTCGTATACTCGAGTGCGCCCGTAGGAGCTATGCAAAACGACCCATAGCAACACGCGCGCCGCTCGCCTTGGCCATTTTCCTCATTATTCATAGGGGAATATGGTATATTCTCCAGTTGTGTAGTTGACATAGGACTACCCTCTCTTGTGTTGTTGTGGAGGCGATAAGGAATGGGCGGCGGGATGTGTCGCTAGGGATCACAGGCGCGGGGAATCACTACCGCACGAGCTACAGGTCTTCGGGCATTCTGCGGAGAAATGAAAATCCGGAAAACATTAAGGAAACCCCGTCATGGTGAAAATAATCAAAAATAATGCTCTGTGAGGGGGGGGGGGGGGGGGGGGGTCACAGAGCAATATTTTTATATTTTTCTGTTGAGACGTCACGTACCGCGGTCATACGAGTAAAGTACAGGTATCGGGACCTGAAAAATACGAGGAAAAGTATTTTATTAAATCAATTTCGATCTTGGAAGGGGGGTCAGATAAATTTAATTTATCTGCTGAAAATCATGTTTCCATTGCCCGCGATGAACAAAATTTTGTAATAGTTGTGTAATTATTTTTGTAATATTACAATGATTACTAGGATTTGATTTTATAATTCTAAGACTCCTGTGATAACCTAGTTTAATTTGCTAGGTTTGTGCACAATGTAGTGCTTTCCTTTTGCCGTGTTTTGGATTCCGTGACCCTCTTGTCACTCTTGCCCTTTTGTTTCCCCTCCCACTTTCCCTGTCCGCGCTCATGCTGTTCTTCTTGTAACCAGTATTTTTTACTATGATGACCCCCCCTCCCTACCCCATCCATAAATATGTCAGTCTGATCTTCGTTTTACTTAATAGTAAGCGTCCCAGGGGTCACAGAAGTGGCGTTCCAGTTGCCGACAATTGCACGCCAAACAACGTATGCACACAGTTTCGACACAGTGTCGCAATCTTCGTGAATTGAGAGGTGAGAGAGAAACGCCCAAAAGGGGCGCCTAAATGTTCAAATACTATGGTTTCATACACATGGTTCCACACATAATGATTTCATAAACCCCACCCTAATAAGAATGTCATTGTTACAACATAATATTTTTGTATACTGGATGGAGCTGACGCAGTAGCTACCGCAGGTTCAAGTTTATTCTTAGAGACTCATATGGCTGGTTTAAGAGACTCATATAGACTCAAGCACACAGTTTAAGGGCGGTTCTTAGGTAAGCTTTGCCACCATCGGCAAAAGATGAGATATGGCCTCCGATAAAGGGAGTATTTCCTGGTGGGGATCTTTGATGGCCGTAGCCTTACGCAATAAAATAGTTATTTGTCGTTTTAGGGTTTTGATTTAGGGTTTATACGCTCCACCCCAACCCAATGCCCGGCCCCTCCTCGCGCACCTGCTCCTCCCACGAGCTTTGCAGCGCGTCGCGGATGCGGTAGCGCCTGGCCAGCTCCGCCTCCTTCTCCTTCACAATCTGCTCGCGGAGGGACTCCTGCTCGGACGAGTCGACCATGGGGCGCGGCCGCGGTACCAGCACGCCATCCGCCTCGTCCAGCGAAACGTTCTGAATCATCAACACATCAGTGTTCAGTTGAGTTACAACACATGCAACGTGCAGTGTGCACAACTAAAGAGAAGTAGTGGCGGCTCTAGAGTTTTTTCCCGTTTGGTATTTACTTCATTAATTATTCCAAAAACAATTTTCTCATTTTCCGGAAAGAGCCCGACCCAACCCAGTGAGACAAGACATTGGCAGGGATGTCAATCAGCCACTCCTACCTGCAGTGCGATGCGACGGCGCATCTCGGGCGATGGCGACCTCTGCAGAGGGTTGTGCTGCTCCAAGAGCGCCTCATGCACCGCGCGCACCTCCTCCACGTTCAGAGGGTCCACCCCCACCTGCCCCCGCCAACCCCCATCGTCAGCACCGCACCCCCATTCCCCCTCCCACCGCACCCAAATCGTGTCTCTTTCCCCAAATGGCACAACGGTGCCCCCACCCATACTGTCTACCCAACGAGGACGCGAATGAGCTGGGGTGAATAGGAATGGGGAGAAAGGGTGGCGGATGGCTTTACCTTTGGAGTGACACCTTTGCCACGGACACCACGTAGCCTGGCAAAGTGGATACGGTTGAAGGCGTCCACGTCGGCGCGGGAGCCAGCCTTGGTGCAGCACTGGGTGTAGTATGAATGGGCGGTGCCGGGGCGCGAGCCAGCGGTGTCCGGTCGACTGCTGATGACAGAAAAATCGCAACATAGTTGAACAAAGGGGTTTCATTCATAATTTTTACTTCTTGTTGATGGTTTTGCCATTCTTTTCCGTCATTTTAGGAGAGCATGCAAGGAACTCATCTGGCGCCCGGTTTAGGGTTTTCTTACCCAACGGCCTCTCCCTCCTCATGATCCTCATGGCCCGCATCGAACAGCTGCTTCTGTACCATCGCGGCGTGCGCGCTGTCCTCCAGCGGATCCTCCTCACCCGCTGCCAACCGTCCGACCCCCACCGCTCTACGACCCCCTCCACCACCCCCGCCCACCTGCCCACCTGCAGCGCCCTGCCAGCAAAAACAGGTACACGACCTAAGTAAGGGGAAAAATTCTGAACAGACTACAACCAATTTCCCCTGCCTTTCCAGCAAGGTTGAAACTTAGAGAGTCCTGCGGCTCAATACCCCTGCTCCCCCTCCCCCCCCCCGCACACATCTATCCTCTAAAATGAAAGCCCGGTTTACCTGAGGTGCCACTTTTTTGGAGGCGGGTTTAGCATTTCCGGAGTCGTCAGTGCCGAGATGACTCGCAAGAGCGTCGATGAAAGCGGGGTAGAGGATGAAACGGCCAGACTTTCCTGAATTGGTTACAAAAAGCTCGTCTCAGGATATGGAGGTGGGTTGCAACACAGAGCCCAAGGAGAACATAATCTTGCTAAAACTGTTGAAATTGAGAAAAGAGGTGGGAGAGAGGCAGGCACGGAGGGGACCGCACCATAGGTGTGTACTGCCAGCATGTCCAGAATGGTCTCTGCGTCAAGCTGTGACACGAGGGGGCGCAGCTCTCGTTGCAGCCAGCGCTCCAATTGCAGCCGCGGAATGCAGCCGGAGTTTATCCTGCAACAAACAAAGAGGGAACATAAGCTCAGACCCCAGGCAACCGCTCCCGCACGTCACTCATTTGGGTCCTTTCACCTGAACGGAATCCTCAAATCCCCCCCCCCCCCCCCCCCCCCCCCCCCCCCTCTCCCCGTGCAAAACTTCCCATACCTGTCCTCCATTCGACATAACTTCCGCAGCGTTCTTATGGTCGCCTTTGGTCCAGGAAAAAGGCTGCAGGGACACATTGATATATCTATCAGCCACAAAACAGTGAATGCGTGCATCATGCCAGACGGAATAAGCCTGAGGGCGGTAGGTGATGGTGTGTATTGACATGCATCGAGGTTTGGTATAAGCGTGGATGTGGTTTGGTATAAGCGTGGATGGTAGGGGACTGACACAGCCTCGTTGGAGAACTCATCAACCATCTTGGCCTTCGCACGCGCAGCAGAGATATCCACCGCCGGCTGCATGTGCACATCAAACTGGTTGAAGCCTTGGAGCAGAAAGGGGGAGAACTCAAAGGCGATGTTGCCTTTCGTGCTGGTCACCAACTGCCCCACAAGTGGGAACTCAACCTGTGCACAGATGGGAGCGGACGAGCTCAGCACCCAAAATCCCCATCCCCAAGACAACACAGTGGCACTCCAGTCCCTGTCCGCCCATCGCGAGCATGATTGGATGCACAGCAAGCTGTGGTGTACTGTCAGGTGCCCGATGGGAAATGAATTGCAATTAGTGATTGACACACCTTCAGCTGATGGCCAGCCACGATGTGGATGCCCAGGCTGACGAGGAAATCGCGGATCACGCGCTGGCAGATGGAACGGTGCAGGCGACAGCGGCGGCTAATGGTGTGGAAGTTGGGCTGAATCAGCCGTCCCCGTTCTGCGATAAAGTGAAGCAGCAGCCAACATCCCAAAACGCACACTCACTCACACTCACACACATTCAAACACACGCGCGCACACACACACACACACACACACACACAAACACACACACATACACATACGCACACGCACACACATGCACCGACACGCACATGCATACGCACGCAATCACACACACACACACACACACACACACATACGCCCCCCCCCCCCTCTCACCACTACCACCACTTATCCCAGCACACACCCGTGCGCTTCACTGATTGGTACGGCGTTTAGTTAGGGCACGCACGTGCGGGCTTGAAGCGCGAAAACTCCTCGCGCACGCCTGCGAAGCGGTTCTCCAGTAGCCGAAACGTAGGGCGCACAACGCGGTCGTCTTGGAGGACGCCGTTGTCGTACACTCGGCCCACGTGGAAGTAACCCAGCGTGGGCACCATAACGCCCTGCGCCAGTACGCACCACGCCCGCGTGTAGAGCATGTTACAAACAGTACGGGTAGAGTCCCAAGCTGAATGTGGGTGGAACGTGAGACAGCCTCAAATGGGGTCGATAGTGGGAGAGCGGCAAAGGTTGGCGGTCGGTGCTCACCTTTCCGAGTTTGATGGATTCGCATATGAACATACAAAACGCCTCCCAAACGCCTTTCACCGCGCACGCGGTCAGCTTCTGACGTTTACAGAACGAGCTCCCTGCGATCTCGTCTACGATCTTCGCTAGCTCGCAGTGCTGTGGTAAGTGCGGGTTGAACCGGTTCTGCGGCTTGCCGGGGTCCGCGGCAGCATCCATCGCTGCTGTTGTCGTTGCCTCAGTATTTTAATATTGAGCTGTGTAAATGATTGTAAATAAAAACTCTTTTATAGTTAGGAACTCTCAACCGGCTTGGGCTTCCACACTTTTCGCTAACGCTTTGACACTATCGGCTACCCCTGAGCAGAGCAATAGCAAGGTTTGAATGACCATGTTATGATAATGTCAAAGTTCTGTAAATCTACGGCCCCGCCACTCGCGACGGCCATATCCCACACCGCCACCTCGCCCAACCACCCTAACCACCCTCGCAATAATTCCAGTACTTGAGCAGGAATACTCTGCACACGTGACATCCACGGGCATTCGCCTGCTACGGGCGGGCGGTGGAGGGCTGTTACATCCTACCTGCTGGGAGGGGGGGTGATGCTGTCGCGAGTAGATCTGGAGGCCTGAGTCTGTTACTGCGCCACAGGCTCCGCGACTCGAAAAACTAAAAGCTCGTCGGCAAGCGTTGTCACAGATGATGTCAACGAAAGATGCTGTCAGCACCTGCAGCTGTGTTGGGCGCGCGCTGGCGCGCGCGACTGTAAGGAGAGCGGAGTTCCCCTTTTGGGACGCTGCGGACTAACGCTTTTTTACAAGATATTTAAAGAAATGTACACTCTTCTCATAATATTGTCCGTTACCGGCACGCACTTAATTACCCGCCACGCACTGCCGCGATGGCCATGCAATTCGATTGGGGGGTAGAGTACTGATTTTCGAACAGCACACCACGGTGCGTTGTTCACTGACGTGAGCACCTCTATCGGCACGCCCCAATTATTATGGGCACACACACATTGGATTTGCGGCCCATATTTTGCAGGCCGAAATTCGTGCATGTGCAAGTTATGCACGCCTCTATGCGTGGCTTGGTACACGTAGTGTCGCGACAAGCCATGAGACTACTCGACATTGGGCTCTCAGCATGTTTGCACAATTGCACGAGTACCCGCCGAGTGTGTTGCGCCCGGCCGTCTACATAGCGGCGACACCGAGATTGGCATGTCGTGTGCACTAGGTTTTCTTGCCACGTGCCCGAAAATACAACCAAGGAGCACGGGCTAGGGACCTATTAGGCTTGAGGGGCGATTGAATTGGAGTGTAAGCACCCTAGCGCGCTAATCGCTGGCCTTTGAAGCTTGCGCATCGCCGGGCGTGAAATATGGCGGGGAGCTTTCAAATTACCCTAGCACGGGCCCTTGTTTGGCATGCAACAAATTGCACGGCACCATGCCATCATGGGGCATGAAATGGACAACGCCGCGAATAGACGAAATATAGAGCTCTGATTGTTGAGCGTATTGGCGGAGCGGGTGTGCGGGTACCACATGTCCAAGGGTTGCTAGCCCCGCGCGAATGTGGCAGATTTTGAAACCCTAGAAACTTTAGTTGGCTGTACGAGGGCGTGGATGACATCGGACGGCGGATTTGACGCGAAAACCGGCCGGTAGACAAAACTTCCATCAAATTTCTACTCGGGGAAGGGCTTCCATTTGCAACTTAGTTTGCTCAAATCGGACACCGTACGCCAAAGTTAGGCTTTTTTAAGCCTTCCAAGCTGTGGGTTTCCGGCCCCTATCCCACCCACGTCAAGCATCTTGACGGCACATGCCATCGCAACCACGTGCTCTCGTGTTTGCGGACAACATGCTGGGATCATAAAACCGCATGTTGTGTCGCCGATTTCGGGAGTATTCACGAATCACGAGCCAAAGTGTGGAAAATTCGAATTCCGGGGCGCCCGAATCAAGGTATGCCCCGAAATCGGGGTTGACCCATAAACCCTAATACGTGAAATTGTAGCCGTGACTAGCCCCATTTGTGCCCCGCTCCCCCCTTTACTTCATCGTCAACACAAGTTTCGGTCCGCCTTTTCAACGAGCTAAACTACAGTTAAACCCTAGACAGCCTACATGATAAACACCCGCCCTACGCGAAAGGCCCTATTTCACTAGTAACGGACTTTATGGGAAGAGTGCATGTTTGTTTTTTTTTTTGGGGGGGGGGGGGGGGAGGGGATAGAGGGAGTAGAGAGAGGGAGAGGAAAGGGCGAGGGAAAGAGAAAGAGAGAGAAACGGGGGGCAAAAAGCAACCATGGTATCACGGGATGGTTGGTGGATGGAGGCGGAAGGCGTAAGTAAGACGGTACTTCCCTTGCTTTGTTGTGCTATTTGGTACGTGATATGACGTAATATATTGATGCAACAGTCAAGCCATTGATAAAACGGTTGCACGGAATTTGGTCGTTCATGTCAGCCTTAGACCTCCTCTCGTAGTCGTTGAACATGCGTGTGTACTGTTGGATAGACTTGCCAACTTGGTTTTACGAGCCATCAAGGAGCTAATGGCGTTGTCCCGAATGTTACGCAAAAGGTTCGTCTTCTTCAATGCCTCAAGCAACTCCGTAAATGGTCGCGGAACTTATCCCCTTGCTTTCGCATTTAACCACCCGCTCGACGTTAGCCCTCCAAACTGAGACGCACCTAAAATGACAACGTTACAAGTGTCCGGCTCGAGGCCCATCATCAAAGACCGCGGCGGCTAAAACTCTGGCTACTCCTCCAAACCCCTTGGGGAAGTTTTGTCATGTCGAGGTGCTTGTACAAATGCTTTACGTCGATTCGAAGGTGGCAGCCCATCAAAATTAGTCGTAAGAGGAGGCGTCGGCAGGCGCGAGTCCACCGGTTCCTCACCAAGCAAATGGTTAAAGAAATAAACATATTGTTGACAAACCGAGCCAGATTCGACAACAATAAGTCGAGGAGAAAACACAAAGCCCTTAGACATGTCCGAATTTTGGTGCAAGAAGATGCGTCTCTCTCGAACCGCATCACGAAAATTTTGCCAATACGTCACAAAATCAAATTGGAGCAACTCTTACAACGGCTTAAGAGAGCTTCCGTGTACTTTACGTTTCTAGTGTGCGTAGGCGTAGTACGAGACTGATCATCAACCGTAATATTGGCACGAACGTCGTAACTATCTGCCAATTGTGTTGCTATTGTCTCGATCGCTGCATCTATCTAAGCATCGGTACGCAAAGAGCCGTAAGGATACTAGAAGGAGAAGGATCCGTTAAACGTGATACGTGCCGCCTCTTAATGTCCGGGAGTGTAATCGCAACAACTTTATTATGCGCCAACGCAAGTCGCTGTTCAAAATGGGAAAATCTATAACTCGCAACATCACTCGCGCTAATGTTGCTACATAATTGCATTCGGTAACACGCCACGAGAGGACAGCCACATCTTACCGGATTATTGAGGTTCACGGTGCGTAACGAATCAGATGTCGCATGCTGAATTGCTGAAGCATCTCCCACACGAAGCAAAACCACCACGTCAGGACCATGTCCCAAAGAAGCTATTGTCGAATCGAACGCAGAGCAAAACTTCGAAAGTCACGCAAGTGTCAGCGTGTGAATCGAACGCTCCAAAACTTGTGTGGCAGTTTGCTAGAGATCAAAGTGTGTAAGTAATTACGGCTAATGCAGAAAAAATGCGCGAGACCGTAAATTGTTTGCTATATTATAGCTTATTGCAATTAAAGAAAGGAAAATGGTGATTGAAATGTCTCCTCCCTCTACTACGTTGGCTTAAGTAGACCACGTTATCTCGCCTTCAGTCTTGAAACGTCACGCGACCCTCGGAAGAGCGTCGCATGAGACGTATTGGTGTCGCCTCGGACAATCGTGATCGAGCGCGTCTCGGCGCTTACTTAATCTCATCAACAAGCACTATAGATGGTGACATGAGCCAATAATAATGGCTGTACAACTCCGGGTGAACATTTCCTCGAAAGAGTACTGAATGTAACTAGTAACGAGAACGTTCGAGTCATGCAATCATCTTTATTGTATTAGAATTATACTCGCTCGCCACATACGACACACATTGACGTTGAGTGTGTCGATAGGTGTACTTAGTCGAAAAGTACCCGGCCCAATCTTAACTCCTATGTATCCTATTACATATTTAGTCCTTAGGAGTATCTAGGATTAGGGATGCCGGCCTAAATTTTGTACTCTAGGTCCTAGATGACATATGCAAGAAGGCCCTTTTACAACAGCCGCACACCGCGTTAGCAGTAAATATTGTAAATCATTTTCATTTTCATTTATGTGTCCTAGATGGCAGCGCATTCGATGGCCGTTAGACAGCAGTCGGTCCACTTTGCCGACATTGTCGGAAAACATTTTTATTTTTTTAGGCCTATTTAAGCCTAGTGGAATGAAAGGAGGATGTTTTTCTCTCTTCCATGAATTCACTCCATCATTGCTGGATTAACAACCAATTCTCCATTCTCTCACCCTAACGGTCCGGCTCGCATTATGATTTTGGTCTGAACCTTGCAAGGAGGGAAACTGCCACACTTGTTTCGCAGCTGTGCTCTTAATACATTTTTGCTTGCGCGGCTTTCGTTCACTGATGCGCGACTGTGTATTCGACGATGACATCTATTCGTACCGGTAATTCCGTGGTGGTGCTGTTTCTCTTCGGGTGTCCAATTGGTAAATATTTTAACCTCGCCCTGCAGCGTGACCCGTTGGCATCCAACGGGTCACGCAGGGTTTGTTTCCTTCCGGTGCTGGATTGGTTGCTTAACGAGGCACCCGCCGGCGTTGATGCTCGTAGACGTGCTGAGAAGACGGGCTTGCCTCTTGCTGCTAAAAAACTTACTGTCGGTTGTGGTGAAACACTGTATGTCCCGTTAGTCAATGGCAAGCCTTAATACGTTTCAATTGTCATTGCTTTTGTTCCGACCATGTATGTTACGAGCCCACTGCGTACCTCTTTCAAAAATCGATGTTGCAATTGATGCCCAATCTGAGGTTCTAAGGCTGGCAAAAAACCTCTCTTGACGTGGTAGTAGCTCGTCGATCCCGCCGCCGCATCCCGTAGCCCCGCTCCAAGGTCGTTGCCGCTGCTATCGACGCGACGTTCCTCCGTGTCGAGGTCCCCCGTCACCTCGAGGGCAGGTGGGGGGGGCCGAGACACACAGAAAGAGGAACAAACGGGCGCTCTTGCCTCCGCGCATGGACTTTCCCCGCTCATTTCCCCGGTTCTTCCTTTGTATGGTACCCTAGTACATGTTTGGTAGTCCGACCTTCGTCCGTACCCTTCCCCCCCTTTGATCGCGCGTCCACCAAGCAACTTTTTTTGAGCGTGGGCCTCCGCGCTCACCCGGGTCCACAATCTTTATTTATAGGTTTGTCAAGGTAGTGGGTATCGAGAACGGGGGGGGGGGGGGGGGGGGGGGGGGGGGGGGGGGGGGGGGGTGTCACCGTAGCCAGATCCTTCGGGCCGCAGGTGCACGGAAACCAATCAAAACCCTCCGTGCTGGGTTTTCCGGAGGCGCCGACCCGGAGGGTCGTCGTCGCCAGATCGTGTCGCTCTCTCAGTCGCGACCATCCTTCTTGCCGCCCAAGCGTACTCCTCTCCTCGGGAGATGTAGCATGTTGACGTAGGAGTGTGTCAGTGAGCGCCTTTCCATGGTGCTGCTTCCTAACTGGTTCGACGCCGGGTACGAACATTATATTAGTTTCCAAAAAGGCCCTCCGTACAAGGCTTTATGGCGGCGGCTGATCGTGAGAATAGCCGCCGCCTCACCTACCCGCTCCTCCGCTTGCGACTGATGACCACTGTCATGTGTCATGTCGTGCCTCTCCCCCCGGAAAGGCTCAACTGGCACATGGCTTGTCAACAACGAGCGAGCGCACTTTCATGGCGATGCTTCCCGGCTGACCATCGCCAGCTCCAACGCCCGCGTCCCACCCTTGATCCGCCCGTACCCTCCTCGACACCACGCGCTCATGAGGTACATGCTCCACTCCCCCAAAGTAGGAATGTATCTAGTAGTATCGGGCAACGAAAAACATATCGGACGGACCGAACGGGAGATCTTGGCGCCGGTATTGCACAGAAATCATTTATTCAAAAGCCCTATGTACATGGCTTTCCCGACACATGTTGATCTAGCGGATCGCGGTGTTGGCCCTCTTAGCCCCCTACCGTGCCAAGCCTAGCACGGCTACGGGGTTTCCATCGCCCACCACGGGGAGGTGAGGGGATGCCGACGGGCTTGCGAGCGCAACCCCCTCCGGGGCCGCCGCCGTTGCGCCGCCGACGGGCGCCCAATACGCTACGGTATACTGTATGTAGACGATGTATCAGAAATATGGCCCATCTTACTATATTAATTTGCTAAAATGTGTGTGTGTGGGGGGGGGGGGGGGGGGGGGGGGGGGGGGGGTGTATCCCCTTATCATCATCTCGATTGGATTTGGGTACTACAAATGCGATATTCTTTGTTTGGAAAAAAAAATGAAAAAAAATATCGACTTGGTGTATATAGCGCACTTTTTGGGATTGGGATTAAGATACGTCGTTAACTACTGCGCAACGCTACGAATCTACGATGGGTACATGAGCATTATTTATGTGACTACATCAGAAATAGAGAGAGAGAGACACAGGGTGTGTATGCGTAATTACAAAAAGTATATAATGAGAGAGAAGAAACTGTGTGTGTGTGTGTGTGTGTGTGTGTGTGTGTGTGTGTGTGTGTGTGTGTGTGTGTGTGTGTGTGTGTGTGTGTGTGTGTGTGTGTGTGTGTGTGTGTGTGTGTGTGTGTGTGTGTGTGTGTGTGTGTGTGTGTGTGTGTGTGTGTGTGTGTGTGTGTGTGTGTGTGTGAGAGAGAGAGAGAGAGAGAGTGTGAGTGTGTGTGTGTGTGTGTGTGTGTGTGTGTGTGTGTGTGTGTGTGTGTGTGTGTGTGTGTGTGTGTGTGTGTGTGTGAAAAGTAAGTATCACGACTATGGGCCACCATGGATTATCTTCATGATTACAAGAATACATGGTGAGAGACATAAGGTTAGTGTGTACATGATTACAGAAATACAAAGAACGACGACATGCAGAAAGAACTACGGGCCACTCGCCACCATGGATTATCTTCATGATTACAAAAATACATGGTGAGAGACATAAGGTTAGTGTGTACATGATTATAGAAATACAAATAACGACATGCACATCAAAGAACTACAGGTACGGGCCACTCGTACTACATAAGTATGAAATAATATCAATCACGGCTGTTCATCCAACACGTTTCTTATCTATGAAAATGCGGGCGAAAGCATTATTCCGAATAACGCAATAGTCATATTCGAAGATATGACGACTCCAAACTAAACGAAATTGTCTGCCATTAAATTTGGTACGTTCTGATACGTTTTAGTATGTTTTGGTACGTTTTAGTACGTTATTGTTCGTTTCGGCACATTTTGGTACATTTTACTACGTTTTGGTACGTTCTAGTACGTATTAGTAAGTTTGGTACGTTTTGTTACGTTTTGGTATGTCGTCGGGATGCCGAATCGGATTTTTTTCTTATATTGGTAAAATATTGGGGTTTAACGGTTAGTTAACGCACCATGTTGAGTCCGCCTAAGGCAACGCGCGGAGACAAAGCGTCACAAGCGCATTAAATTGTCCGCGGCGGACGCCCACTTGCTTTACCTATAAAGCAGCTCCTCTAGCTGGTAGCATCCACCTTCTGCCTTTGCGCTCGCCCATTCGGCTCGCTCAACAAGCATCGTAGCTCTCGTAGTTGCGGAAGGTGACAGTTTACCCTCGACCGCGTCTACCACGGCCGAGACTCTTTATCTTGCTCAATATACGATGGCTACAAACAAACAAGTCGACGACGAAATTCGCGACGCGCCGGAATTTGTTACATCAACAGAATTTAAAGAACATGAGCAACGCTTACTCGCTAACGCTACCGCATCAGAAGAGCGACTTAATGGTCGTTTTCAGCAAGCCTTTACCGAACTAACGGCCACGCTTAGCTCGACCATCATCACTCAACTAGCAGCAGCCGAACAAGTCAGCACACAGCTAGCTAGTCCCGTCGGCGTAAACGACACGCCGAAGGGTGGAATTGCGGAGCACGACGCCCGTAGCGCCTAGCTGCCGACCGAGCGACCCTCGATCGACCCCACCGTGCGACCCATGGCCCCAGCCCCAGCGACGACGGTACCCCCAGCGGCCCAGCAACCCTGCCATATGAGGACTACCATATCGACACAGAGCTATGGGGACCCTACATTGCCCCATGCCTCGAGCTACCCCCCCGACATCTCAACGGCCCACAAATCTGGAAGCTTACCTGTGACACCTACCGCCACCTCTCCGCCCGCCGGCACAACGCCACGCTCGAAGAATGCCGCGCCACGGCCTGTCACGCCGCCTACGCCGCCTACGCTAACACGGCGAGCGTATTAGCTCTAGAAGACATTCAGAATCATCCCAAGGACTCACCGGAATTCGCGGCGGCGGTCATCACCCTCCGTCAAAGCAGCCACACCCACAACGCGCTCGAGGAGGCCGCCCGTGTGCGGATATCCCACATCCGACACACCAAGGGCGGAGGGGAGACGAGCGATTCGGACCGCGTTTTCGCGGAACTCGCCTACGAGCGTTTCCTCAAGCCGCGACCGGACGTTACCTCCTCCGAGTACGACAACTACACCGAGCGTTCATCGGCAAAACCCTCGAGTGTTCACTACTCGATAGCGCCAAAGCCGCCGCAAGAGCTACCTTCGCGCGCAAGACCCCCGACCGACTCGCCCCCGACCGTCCAACACCGACTCCGACCCCACGACCCCAATCCAAGCCAAAGCTACCACCGAGAGACAACGCCGACCCCAAAGACATGAAGGCCAAGAACCCGGACAAGAACGCCTGACGGTGTGACCCGCCGCGCCACGTCCTGCAACGACCGTTCCAACTTCATGCGACACCGCGTGTGGAACAGAGCGTCCGAGTGAAAACGATTAGGCGCGAGCCAGCAAGTTCTAGGCTGGATTCGTCACAGGGTTCACATACCTTTCATCGGCGGCCGGCGGCCCCCACCTTTCAACAATGGCACCTCCATGATGGACGCAACAAAACAGCAGCTCGACTTCATGGACTCCGATCTTCCCCGATTCCCGCAGTAAGGCGCCGGGGAGCCAAATTAGCGCAGCAGATGGGTTTCCAGATCGTTTTAGTCCCAAGACCGGGCGAAAACAAATGGCGACTAATTATCGACTTGCGCCCCTTGAACTAGTACTGCAAGGACCACAAGCTAACATACGAGACACTCAAGCACCTCAAGAACCTGACGCGCGGGCCGGCGATATCAAGACTTTCCGCGCGATGCCCGCAGTCTGCACTAACTACTGCTGTTTTTGCCGCGCGGGAACCGGCGTACGTTGCCACATGGACGACATCGCGGTCGACCGAACGGGCGGTAACATACTTTTATTTGAACGAAAAGCAAAGGAAGACCAGCGTAGGACCGCGGCCGACAAACCGCTCCTACAATTCCCAATTACTGCAGTACCACTACTAGCGGACCTCTTGGAGGCGCTTACCGCTGGACGCACCAGTTACTGCAACCAACTCGGCACTAGACCCGGACCAACTGCTTCTTGGGCCGTCACGCCCGATGACCAGCCGCACACGTGGACGGCCGGAACCATCACCGAGTGGATTCGTGAGGCGTGCAACACCATTGGCGCTTCACCCCCCACGCAATTCAAGTGGACATCGCATAGCCTACGGAAGGGCGCGGCGTCCGCAGCCGCATGCATCGGCGCACCCCTCATCCGCTACATGGGTGGTTGATCGAAAACCAACGACGTCGTCAATGGCAAGTACATCGACCCCACCATGAGCGAAACCCCGGCGGCTTGGCTATTCTTCGGCTGGCTAGTCGCCAAACCCCGGATTAGTAGCCTATGCAGACCTTCAGTCTCTATAGATGGCATAATCTGACTCCCAATCGCTAAATTCTTATATTGGTAAAATATTGGGGTTTAACGGTTAGTTAACGTACCATGTTGAGTCCGCCTAAGGCAACGCGCGGAGACAAAGCGTCACAAGCGCAGTAAACTGTCCGCGGCGGACGCCCACCTGCTTTACCTATAAAGTAGCTCCTCTAGCTGGTAGCAGCCACCTTATGCCTTTGCGCTCGTCCATTCGGCTCGCGCAACCCACCCACCCTTCCCTGATCAAGCGCGGAATAGGTGTTTTAGTGCCTGTTTATCCAAAATGTAAGCAGTCTGTCATCTTTGGCATAATCTGACTCCCAGTCGCTGTAAAGCTATCCCTAAGAGACTGTTGATGATATAGTCAGATTGGTTTTAAATCTAGAGGTTTGCAAAACTTACTTACATATGTGACAGAACGCAAACCTGAACGGTAAAGCGTTACTGTAAAAGCGGCGCGTCTCACCCAGTCCTCGAGGTGACCCTCGAGGACTGAGGAAACGCCTAGCGCAACGCCCCATACCCTGCCCCCAACAGCACTAGCTAGCGGCAGCCCCTTAAGCCGGTGCAACCCCCGAGCAGTGGCACTCTCTGCTTTGCGCTCGCCCATCTGGCTCGCGCAATTGCAGTCTCGACTCTCGTAGTCGAGCAGGGTGTCAGTTTACATCGCCTCATGCGCACTCGAGCGTCACGAGACACTTCCCCACGTTCTACGTCGCCGTCTAACAACATGCAGCCTCATCCGTCGTCCTCCGCCCCCGGAGTCGACCCTCTCTCCCATGTAATCGAACAGCGTACCTCCGAACAGATTCAAAGCGCGGTTTCGGCCCTCGAACTCCGATTAGGTGAGCAGATTCAAGCGTCTAACACCGCCTTACTGGCCCAGCTCGAACGATTAACCGGACCATCCGTGCTTCCGAATCAACAGCAGTCCATTCCCCTTGACGCGACCATTGCGATTGAGGGTGGTAAGGCAGCCCTTGAGCAGCCTATCGACCTGCTGAACGACGACCCCGAGCTACACGAGCCCGAGTTCGTCGATTTTGCCACCTACGGTAAAATCATTCCGGCCGGTTTGGAGCGACCCCCTCGCGACATCGACGAGCCTCGTCTGTGGACGCTAACGGACGACACGGCCCGCTTCCTCAACGACCGGAAATCTCAAGCGGGGTACGACGAGTACCTCCACATCGGGTGCTATGCCTTCTTCGAGAGCTGCGCCAACGCGGCAATCAGCGAGGCTTTGGACACGCTGTCAGCCGGACCTTCTCTACCAGCGGAGCAGGCGGCAGCCGTTGCCCTTATCCGAGCGGGTCATCGCACCCACACAGCGACGGAGGAGGCCGCCCGTACTCGACTGGGCTTCCTCCGCCTCACCAAGGGCGGACAAACGAGCTCGGATTCGGACCGAGTGTTCGCAGAACTTGCCCACGAGCGTTTCTGCCGCCCACGCCCTACCGCGGTCTCGAACGCACTGGACGAGCTACGCCAAGCGTTCGTCGATCGGACCCTCGAAGTCAGCATGCATGCCGCCAGCAAAGCAGCTGCTGGAGCGGCGTTCGCTCGAGTCACGCCGGACAAACCACCCGGACAGGACGCCAAGGCCAAGAAGGCAACCGCAGACAAGCGGAAGGCCACAGCAGCAGCAGCGGCGGCAGCGGCGGCCGGAACTAAACCCATCGACGGAGCAAAGACCACCAAGAAATGATGGTGTGACCCGCCGCTCCGATTCCTGCTCCCCGTCCTCCAACTACATGCGTCACCGCGTGCGGCTAAGATGGCGGGAGTGGGAGCATATCGGCGCGAGCGGTCAAGTCGTGAACTGGATCCGCCATGGCGTGCGGGTCAAGTTCAAAAATGGGCTACGTCCCCGGCCTTTCAACCACGGTGTGTCCATGAAGGACGCCACCCAACCTCAACTCGACTTCCTAGCCACGGAGCTTCCACGCTTCGAGGCATGCGGAGCCTGGGAGCGCGCCTACAACACCCGCTACGTCTCCCGCATGTTTCTCGTCCCCAAGCCCGGTGTCAACAAATGGCGCCTTATCATCGACCTCCGCGAGCTCAACAGCTATTGCGCAGAGTTCAAGATGTCGTGCGAGACCCTCAAACACTTACGCCACCTGTCCCGCCCGGGCGACTACTTCGTCTCCCTCGACCTAGCGGACGGCTACTACACGCTGGGAATCAGAGAAGCCGACCGAGATTTCTTCACGGTCAACTACCGCGGCGAGCTCTGGCGCCTCGCATGCCTTCCGATGGGCTGGTCGGGGTCAGCTTACTATTTTTGCAAACTGACCCAAGTGTTCACGAATTTTCTGCGACGGGCGCCTACCCCGATGACCGCCAACTCCACGACGCCGTACAAGCCGTCACGACGTTTCCTTCGCAACGTCCGATGGCGAGGAGTACGACTGCTACCCTACATGGACGACTTCATGTTTCATGGCCGGCTCGCACGACGCAGCGCTACTGCTACGCGACCGCGTAGAGACCCTGCTCGACCGACTCGGCCTCAAGCGCAACCCCGACAAAGGCTTGTGGCATCCCACCCAAGTAGGCACACACCTAGGCATGACGGTCGACCTCAAGCGCGGCGAATTTCGAGCCCCGACCGACAAGCTACAGGCTCTGGCGAGACATGCCTCTGCGTTACTCGGCCGCGCGGCTACCACAGCTCGGTGGCTGCCCGCCAGACAACTTGCAGCTTTCGCGGGCAAAGCGCAATTCCTCTACCTCGCCATCGCCCCAGCCCGCTTCTTCCTATGCGAACTACACTGCGTCATGGCAACGCGAAACGGATGGGGCGGCCGTGTCCGGATGACGCACCAATTGCGACGCGACCTAGAATGGTGGCGCACGGTGCCCGATCAGCACAACGGCCGCTCTATCTACAAACCAATCGAGACCGCGTACCTACACGCGGACTCCAGCGGTTACGGGTGGGGCGCCGTCCTCAACGACAACCATGCCTACCAAGCCCGCGGGTTCTGGTACGACGACGACCACCACCAACACATCACATGGAAGGAGCTCCGCGCCGTTCGTCTCGCGATCGAGTCCTTTTTGCCACAACTCCGAGGCCGACACGTCCTACTACACGAGGACAACACAGCCGTCGTGGCTACGCTCTCCAAGTTGACTAGGCGCTCTCCGGTCATGATGACCGAATTACGCCGGCTTTGGCACTTGCTCGACGTCAACGACATCCGCATCCGGCCCCGCTACATCCGATCGGCAGCGAACATCTGGGCCGACAGTTTGAGCCGGGAACTCGACCGCGACGACTGGCAGCTAAACCCTCGGATATTCGACTACCTTCAGTCCACGTGGGGAACACACTCCATCGACCGTTTCGCGCCAATGGAAAACGCTCAGCTCCCGCGTTTCAACGCCCGATGGCGCGACCCCAAATGCGAGGACGTCGACTGTCTACACCTTCCAGACACCGCATGGCAACGAGAGAAGAACTACTGCAACCTCCCGTGGTCAGCTCTTCCCGACCTCTGTGCAAAACTACGCCAATCAGGAGCAGCGGCTACCGTCATCGCCCCGTACTGGCCCCACACACCGTGGTTTCAAGATCTCCACAGCTCAGCCATCGAAACTATTCACTACCCCCCATCGCGAGACCTGTTCTTCCCAGGTCGGCACGGCTCGCGCGAGGGGGTCGGACGACCAAGATGGAGCGTCGTGGCCTTTCGACTGCCACGCCGGCCTGGCTACACACCCGCAGAGGCGCAATAGGACGCACGCTACGGACAACCAACGCGAGCCTCACAGACCTCCGCGCAATGGTCACTCTAGCGCGCAAGCCCTCGAGGCCTGCCCGCTACACCTTACAGGCACCAAACGCACACGCACCGTGGACCGCTAGCATGACTACCGGACTGCGGAACCTATTGGGCACCGACCTCATCGGTACCACTGCGCTACACCTGGTAAGCAGCTCCCTAGCCCCGACCACGTACGCCAACTACGACAGCGGCTTGCGTCAATTTGCCGCGTTCTGCCACGAGGAAAATATTCACCCACTACAGGCTACTACACAATCGGTCGTTCGCTACACGGCCTGGTTGGGCCTGCAAGGTACTGTCGCTGCCGCATCGCTACAACAGTACTACTCAGCAATCAACAAGTTTTTCCGCGACCACCAACAGCAGCCGATCGCAGTCGGCGAACTCTTGGCCGACGCGCGTCGCGGACTCGAGATGCAACAGCAACGACTACAGGCAGCGGACTCGCGCCTACCGTTACCAGCTCCTCTGGCCCTCTCGCTACTCACCGCGGCCGCTGAGCTCAGTGCGCACCTCCAGTGGACTCCTACTTCCCGCCACCTCATCGCGCGTTTTCGAGCGCTACTGGCAGTTTGCACTAACTATGCGCTTTTCTGCCTAGCCAAATCCGGAGTACGGTATTTAACACACGACCTCGTCGTCGACCGACCTTCACACAAAATCTGGCTTTTCATCCGCAAGGCTAAAGGCGATCATAGGCGCAGCGCAGCCGACAAGCCTATCCTCGCTATCCCGACTACTGCCAATCCGGTGGTGGCCGACCTACTAGAATATTATTGCACGCAGCGGACCGCCTACTGCAAGGAATTCTACAACAGCCCCCCCCCCCGCCGCAATATGGAGCTTCGTACCTTACGAAAACTCCAGCGACTGGCAAGCAGCTGCGACACTCTCCGCCTGGCTCCTCGACGCATGCGACGCCGTCGGCGCCACACCTCCGAGCGGGTTTAAATGGACATCGCACAGCCTACGCAAAGGTGCCGCCTCCGCCGCTAGTTGCATCGGGACCCCACTCCACGTCGTCAAATACATGGGTGGTTGGGCCAAAAACAGTTCCGTCACAGAAGGAAATACATCGACCCTACCATGACCCCATCTCCAGCGGCCTGGCAGTACTTCGGCTGGTACGTCACCTCCAAACCAAGGACTGGATCCGCCATTTTTTTGTTGGGTTCGGATCCATGAGTACTTGATTTTTTAGGATCCGGAACTAGTGAGTACCTTAAAAAAAGGGATCCGGATCCCCGCGATTACCTGTGATTCTAGGGTTCGGACCCCGCGATTACCTGTGATTCTAGGGTCCGGATCCCGCGATAACTTGTGATTCTAGGGTTCGGATCCAGCGATTACCTGTGATTCTAGGGTTCGGATCCTGCGAGTACTTGTGTTTTCGGTTCCGGAACCGAGTACATGAGTATTTCTAAATTTTTGGTTCCGTTGGATTCGTTGGGTTCGCGATTCCAACAAGTACTCGAAGTACTCATGCAAATTGATACAAATTGCGCATTTTGGGGGAAATTTGTATTGCAAATTCAATTTTTAAATCTCTACTAGTTCTATGCGCCTGATCATGCTTGGATCCCATACAGTAGATTTTGACTGAGGTATCCTCAACACCCTATCAGAATTCCCAACAAGCTCCTCTTTTGTACGTTGGATAGCCGTCGATGACAAGCTCTTCCCTAATCTAGACGGTCTACTACTTCCCGCTTGCCCCGCCATTGTTGCTAACTATGATAGGAGTTGGATGTGGACGGGCAGATTATGGTGGATTTTAAGCGCGTACGCACCGTTTAAGTGGCCCTTGGGTGGGCTACAATCGATTCAAGGTTGCGGAATGACAACAATAAGGGCTATTGAACCAATCCTAGACATACTCCTCAGCAAATTTGGATTGCCAAATATCTCCCAAAAAAACAGCGTGTCACTTCGGGCCACCACAGAATCGTGAGATACTCGGAATCGTGAGTATTGATTGGGTATCGCGATTCCACATCGTTTTGCGAGGATGAGGTACTCGCGATTACCGCGGATCCATTAAAGTACGATGAATACCGGATCCAACGATTACTTACAATAACTGGTACCGGATCCTACGATTACTTACAATAACTGGTACCGGATCCAACGATTACTTACAATAACTGGTACCGGATCCAACGATTACCTGTGATTCTAGGGTTCGGATCCTGCGATTACCTACCGAACCTAGGGTTCGGATCCAACGGTTACTTGTGATTCTAGGGTCCGGACCCACGAGACCGAGTCCGAACCCAAATAGTCTCGGGGATTCGCGGAGCCGTAGGATCCGGATCTTGTCCCTGCTCCAAACCGCTTCATCGAGACTAGGCTGCGCAAACCTCCGGTTTATTACATACTGGCAAATCGTGCCCTCGGGTAAATAGTCAGATTGGTTTTAAATCTAGAGGTTTGCAAAACTTACTTACATATGTGACACAACGCAAACCTGAACGGTAAAGCGTTACTGTAAAAGCGGCGCGTCTCACCCAGTCCTCGAGGTGACCCTCGAGGAATGAGGAAACGCCTAGCGCAACGCCCCATGCCCTGCCCCCAGCAACACTAGCTAGCGGCAGCCCCTTAAGCCGGTGCAACCCCCGAGCACTGGCACTCTCTGCTTTGCGCTCGCCCATCTGGCTCGCGCAACCCACCCACCCATCCCATAATTAGCGCTAATCTCCCCCCAGGCCAAGCCTGTGGTGGTCTTTTGGCCAAATTGTATACAAGCTAACATCTTTGGCAAAACGTGCCCTCGGGTAAATGCAGATGAAATACTAACTCGATATTGATGTACGGGTACGGGTAATGTACACATGTACAGGTGCCTATCTAAATCGACTGCTGCCCGCACCGTCCGCCCTTCCTCCTTTTCACAGGAAGGTAGGTAGGTACCTGTACGAGTATCTAGCCTCGACACCCCCCCCGCGAACAACCCTCCCCTGTCGCATACGCGAGCACACACACTGGGCGACAAGAGAGAAGCCACAGCGCGAACCAACTGACCCGAACCCAACACTCCGCGTGATAAGGTTCTTCGTCGCAAGGTTCAACTCGAGGCCGTGTCTCCCCACTGGCAGGCCCCTCTCTGTACATTACAAGACACGTTTCACCCGGCACCCGCATCGACATCAGTTCTATCGGTCGCCCTTTCTCGGCCTGCACACAGCGAGTCAGAGACGGGACCGAGCAAAAAGAATACCGAGATACAGACACACTTCCGTAGACCTTTATTTGAATTTCGTCGACCCCTCGACGTGCGCTACACGATTTAGTTCTGTCTTTTGCGACGTGGCCGGGCGACTCGACCGCCGCGGTGGGCCATGTGCGACAATGCGCAATAATAAGGGTACAGGGGCCGAGTTGCCGGCCCACGCGGGACTTAGCCTACAGCCAATCAGGAAGCCACAGCAGTACGAGGGCGGATCAGGTGAACCATCCCCTCAGTCAACGACCAGTTCGGGGTCCGCGCGATCGCAGCGGTGTCGAGAGGACAACCGTCTTCCAACTCTAGAGACGCCTGTGCAGCATCAGCGGCGCCCGTCGTCCTCACGATCACCCGATCGAAGTCCCGTCAGAGCGCTGCGCACTGGTGCGAGGTCGCCGGTTCGACAAGGCACGCGAGGAGCGGAGTCGAGGGAGTGGGTGGACCCGGCAGTGCCGTATGGATACAGAGGAGGGGGTAGCAGTAAGAGGAGGGGGTGGTCGAGGGTTGGCAGCGGCAACGGTCGGGAAACGACGACCAACAATAAGGGAAGGGCAGACGAGGGGAGTGCGGAAAGGGCCAAGGCGGCCAAGTTCGCTGGCCTTATGCTGATGGTTGACCCCGGGCTTAGCCCGTCAGAGGGGCACCTGTGGGAGCCAGCGGGTGGGTTTCGGCGGGGTCGACTGAAAACTGTGAACTCCAAGGGAACTACCAACACCGGCGGTCGCCCCCGTTCTAGGCGGCTGTCGTCCTCCGGCACACCGGATGAATCCTGTCGCGAGGAAAACCCTCTCTCGGGCCCCAGATCCCCTTCGCTGCGGCTCTCAGACGAGCTGCAGTCGCTGCTGTGTGAGAAGACTGAGCTGTTCCTACCTGAACCACCGACATCACCACCGCCGGCGGTAATGTCCCCCCACAGCCAGTTGGTCATCGATCAGACAGCTAACGCAGCGGGGCAGCAGCGTCCGGAGGAGGCGGAGGGCTTCAAGGCAGCGGGGTTCAAGGGTAAGTATCGACGATCCCGGTCGACACCCAAAGCCACAAAAGGAGTAGCGGACCAGTTTCTTGGGGCGCCGGTGGTGGATGCTGCCGCGGCGCTGTCCAATCGAATGTCCCATTACCGACCGGACTACTCGCTGTATCACTTCGAGCGCAACTTCCTCAACTGCCCCTGGCGTAGCACCACACCCAACGCACTCCCACCGGATCACAGCCAGACTGGCGACGACTTCGCGGATCCTACAGTAGCTGATGATGCGGCGACCTGTGTGGAGGTGCGGGTGGCATTGGGGAGGTGCAGCACGGAGGGCGACACTACCCCTCATCTCCCTGACATCCAGTCCCCGGGAAGTAAGGCAAAGGCAAAACGTGGTAAACCCAGGGGTGGGGAGAGCCCGCAGCCGGTGGATGCCTCCTTTTCCCCGCGCCCCCCTTCGCGATCGCGTTGGAACAGCAACGTGATGCAGCTGATTGAGGAGTCGTCGGTGGCGGGGTGGTCCGCGGGGTGGGAGCAGGAGGAGGAGGAAGGCGGGGCATGGGTAGGGGACAGCGGCTTCGACCTCCTCAAACTGTCCGCAAATGGCACGGTTTCGGTGAGATGAGTGCAGTGGGTTGTGTGTTATGTGGAGGCCACAGCATACGATGACGGTGGTTGCCGTAGACGACAGCAATGCAGGAAGGCCTCTTGGAGAACGCAAGATCTCGGGTCGTATAGCTCACCCACGACACACCGCTCCTACTACCCCTACTGCTCTCCTGGCCATAGGAGATTGGCGTGTACTGCGGATTAATTTAGTAGGGTCGCAGATGCCATCAAAACACATTCGTGCAAAGTAGTGCATTCATAGACGCAAAAAAAACCGTGGTATCCTTTAAATCAACATGGTCGAAAGACATCTAAATGTGCACAGTCTCAGAGCAGCGACATCATAAGAAGTAAGTCTCGTATAAAGTGACTGTGCAAATGTGTTCAAGGTGGATGTGTACACGCCTCGGAAATAAGAGTGGGGACTGCCGCCCTTAACTGGACAAGTACAGCAAGAGAGCTACACATCGTCGTAGAATCTGTTGCACCCGGCGCACTCACCCAAGGCGCTGTCCTGTTCCGAGTCCGAATCCTCGCCGCTGCTGCTGTATCCGCTGCTGCTGCTGCTACAGTACCCGTCCCGCTCACGAACCACGTCGAAGCCGCTCGGCTGCAACGGCCGCCCGTTGTGGTCCGTCGGCTCCCTCCAGCTGCTCCCCGCCACAGGTGGCGTGTGCGGTTCGGGGTCGAAGTTCCATATCTCCGTCTCTAATCGACACCGCTTCCCAGTAGCCTGCCACCCGCTCGTTTCCGGCTTACTAATATCCTTGCAAAGTGTGTCTGGTGTCGCGTGTGGAGTGCTCGGCTGCCAGGCATCCATCACAAAGGCCTCGAGGGCTCCCGGCTTAATGTTGTCCGTCCCTTTATTCCCTCTCGTCGAAGCCACTCGTTGAAAGGTCCGGCGATGAAGTCGGGGCGGAACTCCGGACTGTAGTCTAGCGGGTGGGTGCGGCCGTGCACTGGGCTGAACTTTCTTACTCGCCGTCTGCTTATTTCCGTCAGCGGACTTAGAGTGGGACTTGTTATTATACGGCCCGACCCGCTGCTGGCGACGATGAGGCTCCGAAAACATACCCGCTTCCAGTTCGTCGTATGAGCTGCTTAGCTCCCCCCGTTCGACGACGTTACAATGTTTCAAAGCCTCCAAAGAGAACACCGACGGCGGTAGCGCTTGGTACGACGGCTCCGCTGCTCGCCGTCCGTTGCGTTTCTTCTGATGACTGCTACTCACCTCCGTCGCCGCCCCCTTTAGTGGGCCTGACAGTAGACTGTCCGCCTTCCTAGACAGCGTCTCCACCTCCGCGTCCGCCTCACTAGTCCGCGCCCCCGTGTCAGAATCTTGCTCGCACCCGCCCTGACCCACTTCCAGAGAAATTTCAGGCATGGAGCGGAAGTACCGGCCGTTATTTCCATCGACAGCGGCCGCGACTTTACTGTCGGTCCCGAACCAGTTCGCTGCGGAAATTTGTGCGACCAGTAACTTCGAGTCGCTTCGAGTTAAGGGATCGAGTTGCCGCCGTCCGCCGCACTTACTAAGCGCCTGCCCCGACGACTCGCTTCGCCTCAACCTGCGCGCGAAAAAAAACTAATCAATTCATCTTCCACCAGCACGGTACAGTCACTTCCAAAACAGCAACAGTAGAAATGCATTCACATACAATTTATCAATAATAGTAGCGGTGATATGGTAGTTAACTTATGATACTCGAGCAGGACGACTAACAAGGAGCGACTCACAAAGCATGGCTGTCCGTCTTGTCGATTAGCCTTTTCAGCTTCGCCAAAAAATACTCGCGGCAGTCGTCTTTGCCACCGCTAAATTGACTCCTCAGACGGGGAGATAGTTCCAAAGGCCTCGCCGCCTGTCGGCTCTGGCTGTGGTTGAGTGCCGGTGCGGGGCAAGGTGGGGTTGGTGGCTCCTCCGTGATGGTGTTTGCTAGGACAGGTTGACTGTTATCAGCCACCGGTGACGGGTCGGCGCAGGGAAAAGGCGCCCAGTAGTTGTCCAGCGGGAGACGCGCAAAAGTGGGGGAATTCTGGAGCAATAACTCATCACTCTGCGACTCGTACCGCTGCTGATATGGCTGTTTTCGCTCGTGGTAAGAGGGCGGTCTCGGTTTCTCCAACGGTAGCGGTTAACTATTATGAGATTCCTGTATCTTTTCTGTCCCCAAATAATAAAATAATAATTTCTAAAAAACTATTTTCTAAAAATTTGAATTCAAATTCTTTTAATAAATTCTTTTCTGTCCCGTACTGCCAGTACCCGTATTTCCCGGCAAGTCCCGTACTGCCCGTACCCGTACTGCCGCACTCTCGGACGACTGCCCGGCAAGTCCCGTACTGCCCGTACCCGTACTGCCGAACTCTCGGACGACTGCCCGGCAAGTCCCGTACAGCCCGTACCCGTACTGCCGAACTCTCGGACGACTGCCCGGCAAGTCCCCGTACTGCTACCCCGCAACGCCCCCTCCAGGCTGTCGGACGACCGACATGCGCTGCCGCAACGCCCCATCCCCAACCCACTCCCCCCCAAAAACAACCCGGTACCCTCCGAAAGGGTACTAATAATTGTCGCTAAATGGCACCGGTACCGGTGCTTACTCTACCGCTCGCTCCACACCGGGGAGGACGGTACCGAGTACCAAGTACTCCAGCAAAACTGTTTATTTCTTATATAGCTATAGGCACCTTACTCTAAAAACATAGCAAACTTCTAAAACGTCCTGGTACTCGGTACCCTGGTACTCTTCTTTTTTGTTCGCAAAAAAATAAGTAAAGAGTACCGATGCCCGTTGCTAACGCAACACCTCAAACCACACCGGGGCCTCCGCACAGTACCGGGTTGCACCGCCGGCCGGCCGGCCGGACCGCCTCCGCCTCCGCCGACCGCAACCACTCACACCACCGCCGAGGAGGAGGATTTTAATATCGCAGCACGCCGCTGTACTTAGCGACTGTACATAGCGACAGATTGAAATTAGCGACTGTACATAGCGACAGATTGAAATTAGCGACAGTACATAGCGACAGACTGTGATTAGCGACACACGCGAGTGCCCCCCGATCGAGCGCCCCGCCCGCCCCGCCCGCCCCGCCTATAAAAACGCCGCGCACGCCACAATTCCGCTCACACCTTCAAGCTCTATAGGAATCTCCCCGTGCCCAACCCGAGATCCCCGGGGTCGCTAGGGAGGCATCGTAGCGAGCAAGGCAAGCTCGTCCGTCCGCAAGATAATAATTCCGGTGTGGCTTCGGCCACGGGGTTACTTGCACTAGGACGAGCTTGCCTTGCTCGCTAAAGGGTGCCTATATCTTGTTGGTGTCTTCTCCGGGATCCCTACCTTCGGGTATTGCGTGTGGCTTCGGCCCGACTCGTTGAATGCTTGCATGTCATGATTTGCTAACGTGTGCTTGCAGGTCGTCGTCACCACCAAGGACGGAATTCACCCGCCCCGCCCCGCCCCGCCCCGCCCCGCCCCGCCCCGCCCCGCCCCGCCCCGCCCCGCCCCGCCCCGCCCCGCCCCGCCCCTTGTCTATTTTCGCTTGACATGTCTTTTTATAAGGAAGGACCGTAACTATTGCTTGGTGTGCTTGCAGGTCGTCAATGCTTTACCGGTGTTTTTAAACACCACCAAGCATGGAATTTTCACTTGTCTTTGTCTTTGTCTTTATATTTTTCAATTTCAATTCAATTTCAATTCAATTTCATTTCCAAAACCAAAATGCTCCCGCGCCGACTCCTTGCACTCACGCCACCGCCGAGCACTCGCGTATGCGCCATGGCTAGTCGGCAGGGTTTGTCGCGTGATAAACCGCCGTTACCTCTTCCCTGGTCAGCGGGCGGTTGTCAATTGTAACTTTCGTCGCGTATCCATTCCACCATCTAGGAGTCCAGGGGCTGGGACCGGTTCTCCCGTCGTTGTTCACGCCAATGAACATCCTGTTAGATGCCATGGACGAAATGTTCCACTCACCAAGATATGTTGATTCGAGAGCCAACCCGTTAATGCTTGTGTGCAACGTCCAATGGTGATCATCTACCGACAGGGTTAAGAAATGCCACGTGTTTTCCGTAAGGTTTAATGCGAGTTCGGTTAAGTCATAGGAATTTAGCGCTCTATTCGCAATATGTGTTATCCCTATATAATCTTGCCTAAACACTAGAAATCGCATCTCTTGGGATATGTCGACTAGCGGCTTGATCCAAAACGTCATCGACCATGTTCCGGACCGGACGAAACCGCCGTAGTCCACCCCCGCTTCACCGATATCAGCGAATCTCGCGTAGGAACTTGAACCGTTGAATTTGATCGTATCGCCCTCGGCGACTATGTTGTTTCCGTGCTCTACCAATTTCGTGTCGAGGTAATGGCGGATATGCACGTCTCCGACCGGCTGCGGCCCCGCCGTGTTGCCGCGGGCATCAATGAGCTCCACCCAAAAGTAGTGGGTCCCGCCCTCGAGCCCGCTCACCGTGGTGACGCCATCCAAGTACCGTTTGACACCGGTAGCGTGATTTTTCGTCGACGAGTTGAGCACCGCCGCGGTGACGTTGGTGTACTCCGCCGGAACTTCGTCGACGGTGTTTCGGTAAAGACGGACCTCGGTGACGCCACTCATTTTGGATTAGAGTAAGATTTTTCGATAAACCCGGGAATATTCGGAGCGTTCTCCTCTAGTCGGCTCATGACATTGCTAGTGTGCCTTATAAAGTCGCCCTCCGACGTATATTCGGCATTATTGAGGAGGCGGAGAGTGCATTCCGTGTTGATATCACGAACGACCTCGCCGAACCGTGACGAATAGTCGTTGTGGCGCTCAGCCTTGTTCGGCCATTCGAGCCCCCGATTCACCGCCGCCACGGACCCGCTGAGAAGTGAAAGACATCCGCTCACGATGGCGGGAACCCCGGTGGTAGCCGAAGGCTGCCCGATCCCGTACGTGAGATTAAGACACCCCACACCGAGACTCAATGCGACGGTGGTGAACAACGCCATGTCAGCACGTGCTTTGAAGAACGAATAGGAATCTCCGTGCAAGCGCCTTAGTTTTTTCGCGTGTGCGCGCCACTTCTCAAGCAAGGGGTTTTCGATCTGAACGGCGGCCTCGCTTTCACTCATTTTGTTTTGACCTGAGAAAAAGGGTGCCGGCTCTATTGTCAAGTCCGCTAACGTCGAGTCTTGTAAGCGTTCGGGGTTCCTCTACCGTGTTTCCGATGCTATTTTGCCGGATGCTCGTGGTGAAGCCAAGTAGGTAGTTCCACGGCGGGAGGTAGGTGGTTACGTCCGGTCGGTTAGTATCCGACAGCCGCAGGTTTGTTTGGACAAGTGGCATTGTGTGTTACTACGTGTCGAAGAAAGAAAGCGTGATGGTGACACTGAAGGCGTCGGCGGGGTTGACCTCTATAGAGCTTTCCGCCAGTTCCGGGGCTGAATCGTCCTCATCAACTTCGAGGATGCCACCGGTTTCAGATTGTGGCTCGAAGATTTCCACAAAGCCCTCGTGCAGCCCCGGGGGCAAAACACTCCCAGGGAACTTCGCCGTTCCGAGCGTATGGCGGAAGGTCATTCTTCTTCGTCTGGTATTTGGTAGAACGTGAGACAAATTACGTACGCCGTGGACTCGCCATTGTCAAGCTGAAAAAATTGCGTCGCGGTCAGCAGCTGAAGGTCGATCTCGCCTACGTTGTCCAGGGGCCGCCGGATCGGAATCCCCACAGTGTCCTCGTTAACACCTTTCAGAGTGAGCTTTTGGCCTACGTAGCTCAACGCGTCTTGCGCGCGTGATCCCGGCAGAAATCCAAGGACGCTTAGGCCTTGGTACGGGTCGTCGACGAAGGTCCTGCTAGTGATTGCGAGCCCGTACGCTTGCGCGCCGTAGAGATGGATCAACGAGCAATGCGAGACCGCGACCTGCCACCTTGTGCCGTCGTTTCGGTCCATACGGAAAGAGCGGAAGTCGACGGGAACCCTTTCGTTCGGCCCGCGGACATTCATCCACACGTGAAAGAAGGGCGGGGACAAGCTACGCTCGGGCTCTTCCACCCAGAAAACGAGGCTGAAGGTGTAGTCGTTAACGAAAGTAGGAGTCCATGGAAGCACACTGGTTCTAAGCTTCGTCGGGCCCTGAAGGAGGTAGAAAGACATGTCCCCGCGTACTAGCCGCGAGCCGTCGCATATCCCAGCGCACGTGTTGCTCTGCACGTACGACGAATCCGCCATCTCGCCAAATACGTTGCCACCGCGCCAAGACTGCAAAAGAGCTAGGATTGAGTCGTTGTTTGCGGGATCCCAGCTCTTGTAGGAATTTGATTGTCGGATCGACGGAGAGCACAGCATGATCGAAAGGGGGTCGGGCTCCACACCTGTGAAGCCGGTGATCGGTGTACACCACTCCAGCGCGAAGCGAACATGGGGTTTACCTTGGAACCCGCTGCCGTTCTGAAAGGCGGGCGTGCGAACGGTGAAGGCGTGTTTCTCGCCGCTCACGCGCTCTTGGGTGCTAACTACGATTCTGCGCGCGACCATTTGGTGTAATCAGTAGAAAACATTTACAAGCCCATCCGCTCCGACCACGATAAAGCCATCGTAGTGGGAAAAGACGTCTACCGTTACGCTTGCGTCTAGTGAGGTATCGAAATTCACTGTGAGATGCGACACCGACGTTGAAACATCGACACCGTTCTGCGAGAACATGCTCTTGTGCGACTGCGATTCCAAATCGGTGGCGATGAGGTACTTCCCCTCGTCGAGGCCCCAGGTTCCATCCGTAACAATGCCCATATGCTCGAGTGATCCGTACGCATGGAACGCCTTCTGTGTTTCAGCCCAAGCCTCCGCGTCAGAATCGACGGGCTTTGATGGGGTTAATACACCGTTGATCGTGTACTGATATCGCCCCGTGTTTCCAACAACATTCTTTCTCTCGGAGACGTATTTGATGCTGCTATAGTCGGTTGCGTCCTTCCGGAACAGTGCTATCAGCGTTTTCAACGACTTATACGGTGAAGAAAATGCCATCGACATCGAGCTGCTTCCATTTGGGGCGATCCACCGGTGCTGAGAGAAAGTGGAATACGGAATGACGATCCCACCGCTATTGGCCTCATTCAATGCACGATCGACGGTGGGATCGAGGTGGACCATCTCTGCCACGTACTCGACGTCTTTGAGCACCCATGGCCTATTCCCCTCCTGCACCTTCTCCAAATCCCCCAAGGTGAGCTCGAGGGTCAGATGGGTGCGGGCCATTGCGCCGACCGGAAGGTACTTCTGTTGGTTTGTGCCTATGATAGAACTCATCAAGGGGATGCAGAAGATCCTGCTGTCTGTAGCATCTACTTCCCTACTAAAACCCTCCGAGATTGTTCCGGTAGTCTCCATCTGGATTTTGTCACCGGTGACGTCGAATAGTGCGTGGACAAGGGCGTTGTACTCTTCAATATTCTCTAGCACACCGCCGCCGGCCCCACCGGATGCAGAGACCTTGAGCGAGCGGATGATTGCGTGCGCGGAGTAATCGAACTTAAATGATGCCATTTCACTCGCTGCATCCAAATTTTGTAGAGTGAATTTCAAATAGCTCTGCCTTGAATTCAAGTACTCCCCGCGGTTCCCTGTGGGAAGTACAAAACGGATCGTGTTTCCCGGTAGGAAGCCGCTGGATCCGTTCTCGGGGTAGATATGCACACGGCTTTTGGTCGCCGGCGCCGCCACGGGCTTGTTCCCGTACACGAACGAGTCGGAGAGTGAGCTTCTAACTTCGCTCATGGATCTTTTATAATATCGTCACAGAAAAAAAGTTTCGTTAGCCTCCTCCTCTCTCAAGCAAAGAGCCCGGGCCTCTCATCCGGCCGTACGCGGATCGGACAGCCGCAGCGTGACCCTTCATGCTGCCAATATCTGCCCCGTTTCCATCAAGAACCCCCTCCACGCCGCCAGCAATCCCGCCGATCCCGCGGGCAATGGCGCCGGCCGACGCGATGCCAGCACCGAGCACGGGGTTGAAGGCGGCGACCGGCGCAGCCGCGGAGAGCATCCATCCGCCGAGCTTGTTTCCAGCCACCCGAACCCCGTGGGCGACCTTTTGACCGATGTTTCGAAGGCTGTGGAGCTTTTGACCGATGTAGCGCCCGAGTCCCATGGTTGTGCGTGTTTGCTATAAGCCTACATTTTTCTTCACATGCGTGCTTTGCCCTTCCTCTCGGCTAGCTGTTTTTTAATATATGCCGCCTTTTCCTCCTTACCCCTCCTTTTTTTTCCTGCCGGGAACTCTATTCCCAAACGCTCCGCAAGCTCGTCAATTACTCGTGGTTCAAACATTTGAGGATTATTGATGATATAAGAATTATCAAGTCCTTCCCGGTCTTCGAAAGATCGAACAAGCTGTTTGACACCCGATGATGATGGCGCGGAACTCCTCGGGTTCGCCGCTTCCATCATTGGTTTTTCCGGCACAGGCACGGCCTGGGGCATCTGCCTCTCGGTTTGGGCGATGGGTGACGCGGCGTGTTTGAAGTGATCATGCGGTCGCATGATTGAGCTCGCCGCGGGCTGCTGTAAAATCGTCGGTGCCGGGGGGGCAATTCCCATTGTCCAACCACGCGTGAAGGGCTCGGGCTGATTGCCCGGCGCGGATTCACCAGTTGATAATGTTTGCACCACGTTCACCCGCACGTTTTGGTTACGAAAAGCACGGGGTTTCGGTTTTTTAGCGGCCGCTCGTGTGCGTGCCGGTTTTTTCGTCTTCTTTTCCCGAGTAATCTTGGTCTTCCGCCGCGGCATTGCTGTTTATACCAATAAGGTCATAATTTTTGTACAGCTCCCCCGTCCCCGTGTCTGCAAACATGAAGGCATATGGCCGGTCGAAGACAAACCTCATGACCTCGTCCGCTTCATCCCGCGGAAGCGTGATCAGCTCCTCGAATATCGCTGTGGTTTCCTTCTTGTTCCGGGGCTTGTACATGAGGAAATGGCTGAGCGTTTTGCGTATGCCAAGCGGCATCGAGTTGTAAGATTGAACAAGGATGATTATTGACAGCCGGTAATGGCGGCGATTGAATATTAGCTCGCGCAAAATGTGCTGAATCTCATTATCTTTCAAGGAAGCGGTCACGTCGTCTAGAATTAAAAGACTGTTTTTTTCTTTTTCCGCCGCCAGCTTGACTGCCTCCCGAATTCCGTCGAGGGTCGCCCAATCTAGGTCGTCGTGCATCTTGTTGTGGTTCTTGAAGATGTTCCGCTTCAAACTCGCCACGGAGTGAAACGGCATGACCACATGCACGTGATGGAACGCTTTGCGGTACGCTTGCTTGCTCGATAGGAGGTTGACGAGCATCGACGTTTTACCCGTGCCCGCGGAGCCGATAATCGCCATGAAAAACGGTCGGTCGGGCAGCGGCGACACGATTTGTTCGTGGATTTTCTTGTCACATAAGAACGCCGGGGGTTTCACTTTGAATTCCGACCGTTGTGTGATGTTGATTCGCATTTAGCGCGCCTTTTATAGTACCTTCTTATTTCTTTCGGAGCCACCCCCCAGGTTACCGCCTCGAGTACTTGGAATTGCTCGTCGGTGAAGCCGAAACCACCGAAGTTTTCCTTCCACCACGCCGCCGTCCCATAGTTTGAGCTCCGAGCAAGCAAATGGGGATCTGTCTGGGTGGACTTACTCGCAGAAATGGAGGAAACCGCTTCCCCGTGAACCACCTCCGATCCGATGGTCTCGAGTAGAGAAGAAGTAGACGCCATTCTCTATTTATTTTCTATTGTCTAGTTTAGAAAAGAAATGGCATGGGACGGAGCGATCTCGAACGCGGCGACGGCAGTGACGGAGACGGTGAACAAGACACCGTTCCTGAGGTACCTGGCGATATTGGGGGGAGTGATGTGGGTAGTCGAGAGATTCAGGCCGTCGAAGAAGAACCAACCGGCCTTGATCCGAAGCCAAAAACTAAACGAATAGCAAGCGAGAAAATGAAGGCCGCCCTCCTACGCGCCAGGACGGCAAAGGCTGAAAAGCGCCGGTCACGGACCGAGAAACCAACAATCCAGCCCCAACCCCAGTTTTTCTTCGATATTGTTTAAAAGATGCTCCAGCAGCTGTACTTGGACACGGCGTATGCTGATGCGACGCTCGATGACGGGACCCACGTATTCTCCCTACTCGATCCACTGACCGTCCCCCAGGGTTTCACCATGCAAGTTAGGCTGTTGAACGCGTGGTTGCCTCATACGTACTACAGTATATTTGACGGCAACGATACGCTGGTTTTTAAATACGACGACGGTGGTGAAATTCCGGGAGAGCCGGTCACCATCAAGCTTCCCCGCGGCAACCGGTCGATCGACGATATCGTCGCATTTCTGAACGATGGACGACTCGATGAGTATGTGGCGAGTTACGATGAGAACACGAATAAGCTGTCGCTAATTGCAACGGAAAACGCCGAGCACCATGTAGTTATTGGAGAAGGCACCACGTGCACTCGGCTACTAGGCTTGAATGTTGGTGACTCAGCCAAAATCGTCGACGGAGAGTTCCTGCTCACCGCCAGCCGTATCGTGGACTTGACGCGGACTAGCAGCGTTTTCGTGCATAGCAACCTCCTCACTCAAAACCGCGACCCCCGGACTCGGCGCGTGGGTGACATCCTAGCGAAGATCCCCAGCTCGGCACAGTTCAATGAAATTGACCACTACTCCTCGGACGCCTTCGTGGACGTTTTTAACCGCTATCTAAGCTACGTGAGCATCCGGCTCAGCGACGACGACGGGCGAACTTTGGACCTCAACGGCGGGCGTTTCACGGCGACGTTAAAAATAGCTTTTGCTAAGATTAACAAAGATGAATCAGTCTCGGCAAATATCGGCGCAGCTGCAGCTGAACGGGCGCCGGGCAGTGGAGGTGGACCTATCCCAAATAGAATCCCTGTACCGCGAGCTAGCGGCCCGGGTGACACTGGAGGAGACGGAAAATGACCGGCAGGACACGGACTTGACGGCGCTCACTGACACGGTGACTGGATTTGCCGACGAGTTCAGCGCGTCGAACATCCGCACCGACAACATCACCGCTATTGGGTTTGACACCGACATCACCGTGGGCGCCTCGCTTTTGCCGACGACGGCGACATTGGTGGGACCGATTCACTCGCTCGGGAGCGAAACGCACGAGTGGAAGACTGTGCACGCCGAAGACGTTATGCTTGATGGAGTGAGCTTGAGCAACACCTTGGGCGAAATGAGGGAGGAAATAGGCGCTGGATCGAATCTCGTGCAGCACCTGAAAATCGAGGGAGACGGGCTGATCGGTGTCGACCACAACAAACGCGACTTCGGGGCGGTGGACTACCCGTGGTGGACCATCTATACCACCGACATCAACGTGAATGACAGCATAAATATCAACATGGTCAAATCAAGCCGCTCTGATACCGATGACATCACGGTGTTCGCCAATCTCGTGCCAAATGACACGGACGTCGGTGGGAACACGATTGGAACGTATACGAAGCCGTGGCAAACCGGGCACTTCCACGACGTATATGCTAAGAACCTATTTGGGCAGAATGAGGAGGGTTACTCTCGCCGGGCGCTGCTCGACGGGGACCAAAACGTGTCCAACCACATCTTGCCGCAGGCTGATACACAAGTGGATTTTGGCTCAACAACGAGGCCCTTTAGCAAAGCATACTTTCAGGACTTGTACGGGCTAGACGCCTCCAGCACGCCACGGAGGGCATTGTTGGAAGGAGGTGATTACGCGACGGAAAATCATACGCACGACGCCTACGCCCCTATCGCACACACGCACGACGACTACGCTCCTATCGCACACACGCACGACGACTACGCCGCTGTTGCACACACGCACGACGACTACGCCGCTGTTGCACACACGCACGACGACTACGCTCCTATTGCACACACGCACGACGACTACGCTCCTATCGCACACACGCACGACGACTACGCCGCTGTTGCACACACGCACGACGACTACGCCGCTGTTGCACACACGCACGACGACTACGCTCCTATTGCACACACGCACGACGACGTCTACGCTCCTATCGCACACGCACACGACGACGCCTACGCCCCTATCGCACACACGCACGACGACGCCTACGCCCCTATTGCACACACGCACGACGACTACGCCGCTGTTGCACACACGCACGACGACTACGCTCCTATTGCACACACGCACGACGACTACGCCGCTGTTGCACACACGCACGACGACTACGCCGCTGTTGCACACACGCACGACGACGTCTACGCTCCTATCGCACACGCACACGACGACTACGCCGCTGTTGCACACACGCACGACGACGTCTACGCTCCTATCGCACACGCACACGACGACTACGCCGCTGTTGCACACACGCACGACGACTACGCCGCTGTTGCACACACGCACGACGACTACGCCGCTGTTGCACACACGCACGACGACTACGCCGCTGTTGCACACACGCACGACGACTACGCTCCTATCGCACACACGCACGACGACTACGCCGCTGTTGCACACACGCACGACGACTACGCCGCTGTTGCACACACGCACGACGACTACGCTCCTATTGCACACACGCACGACGACGTCTACGCTCCTATCGCACACGCACACGACGACGCCTACGCCCCTATTGCACACACGCACGACGACTACGCCGCTGTTGCACACACGCACGACGACTACGCCGCTGTTGCACACACGCACGACGACTACGCTCCTATCGCACACGCACACGACGATGCCTACGCCCCTATCGCACACGCGCACGACGACGCCTACGCCCCTATTGCACACACGCACGACGACTACGCCGCTGTTGCACACACGCACGACGACTACGCCCCTATCGCACACGCGCACGACGACGTCTACGCTCCTATCGCACACGCACACGACGACTACGCTACTATAGCACACACGCACTCATGGGAATCCGTCACAGACAGGCCCGCACTCTTTAGCGGCTCGTACAACGACTTGACGGACCGGCCTGACATAGAGGAAATTGTCGAGGTACAACTCCTGGCCGCTGGAAACGAGTACGCCTCGACTGGACACACACACGCGGAGTACGCCACTGTCACACACACGCACACTGGGTTTGCCCCGACCAACCACACGCACGACGACGCCTACGCCTTGACTACGCACACGCACGACGACGCCTACGCCCCGACCAACCACACACACAGTGAGTACGCCCCGATAAGTCACACGCACACTGGGTTCGCCCCGACCAACCACACGCACGACGACGCCTACGCTCCTATTTCACACACACACGATGACTACGCCACTACCGGACACACGCACAATGAGTACGCCCCGATAAGTCACACGCACACTGGGTTTGCCCCGACCAACCACTCGCACAGTGAGTACGCCCCGATAAGTCACACGCACACTGGGTTCGCCCCAACCAACCACTCGCACAGTGAGTACGCCCTGAATACGCATACGCACAGTGGGTTCGCCCCGATAAGTCACACGCACGCATGGAATACCATCACGGGCAAGCCCACTTTTTTCAGCGGCTCGTACAACGATCTCACTGATAAGCCAGGGCCTGCGTCGTGGCTGGATTTAAACGGTCGGCCCATGTGGACAAACTACTTCTCACTGGGGGGCACAACGGACACCGTGACAATCGGCTCAAATAGCTTCAAAAGTGGCGACTTCGCCCCCAACGGTCAAGGCGTGTACGACCTTGGCGACCCCTACGCCCGGTGGCGGCGCTTTTACGCGGAGGAAATATACGCCGACAAGGGAATCGACGCGGGCAACAATCGCATCACGAACGTCGCAGCTCCGGTATCCTACTACGACGCTGCAACGAAAGGGTATGTTGACGATAACGGTACAACGTCATGGAGTGGGATCAATGATAAACCAACGTGGTTGGCCAAGATTTCGTACGATGACATAGGCCAATATATGGAGCCCGTACAGCCCTCGAACTATGACCTCGTTTTGCACGACTCCTTGACACCGTCGGCGGACTCGACGTTCAATCTTGGGCAAAACCTGAGGCGATTCCTGTTCGGCTACTTCCAGCGCGTGCGCCTCGGGGAAAACGATCCGTACTATGACGACGAGGCTATCACATATGAATTCCTTCGGTCCTATGTCACGGAAAACGCACAAGGTGCATCGTCATGGAGCGGGATAAGCGATAAACCGGCGTGGGTCGACAAAATTTCGTATGACAACAATGTTGACCCGGAAAATCCTTCAAACTTCGATATAGTGGTGAGCGACAGTATCATTCCGGCCGGTCTTTATAGCATTGGGCGTGATAACAGGCGATTTGTTTACGGGTACTTCCAGCGGGTGCGTGTTTCTGAATCGCCGTACGAAGACGATGAGGCAGTACCGCTCCAGTTCATGCGCGATTACGTCGCAGCGAATGCGATGTTTTCGGAGTGGAGTGGCATACGGGGGAGGCCGACATGGACGGACACATTCAGTGGCGACACAACTACGGTCAGCGTAGGAAGTAATCTCATCCCGAACGCCTCCCAACTCGATATAGGAAGAGTGTCCTTGCCGTGGAGGCACATTTATTCCTCATATCTTACTGTATATAGCTTTGCTTACTTCAGTGGATCGCGTATTCAAGGGGTAGGCGCCCCGACAAGTGACACCGATGCTGCCACTAAAAAATACGTGGATGACACCGAAACGGACACGAGATCGTATGTGGACGCCCAGAAACAGGACCTGTTGAGTCAAATTAGCACATTATCAACACAAATGGGCCATATAATAAGCATCCTAGCGGCCGAGATGAGAGAAGAGGAGATCCCATTCAGAGTAATCTACAGCGAGGATGATAACTCCAAAATGCTTACGGTTGGTCAGGCGAGGGCATTGCATTTCATTTTTCCAGCATCTCTACAGAATCACACAGACCTTATTACGGAAGTCAAGCTCACCTTTTCATGTCGAAAATCGACGGGCTTTATATTTCTCAAGGGTCGAAGCACCACAAGCCTAAGTTGGGACATGACCGGCACTGATTTATTGGTACAGGAATCGTTTCCAGCCTTTGGTTTGTCTACCGGCTCATTGGATGAGATACTGAACGTCAAAGTTACACTGCGTGTTACGATCGCTTCTAATGTGTTTACTGTGGCTTCTACCACTGTGAAGGTGCGTGACCGTTTGGAACAAGATTTTACAATGTTTATGTAGCTACTAGTTATGAACGCCGGCGCCTCGTTTTCTGCTGTTGGGCCGACTCCGCTGCCCTCCGCGTCGGGACACGCTTGCGCACTGGGCGTTGGCCCGCCAAGCCGCGGGCGGGCGGCGGGGAAGCTGGCTTGGGTGGTGATGGTTTTTGCTTGCGAGCTCGCTTTGCAATCGGGGGCGCTCGGGCGCTGAGCGCATTGACCGGCTGCTTCTTGGCGCGGGTGGGGGCGCTCGTTGTGGCTTTGGC